>JAABNW020081447.1:0-16461 GCA_015164035.2 Radianthus crispa
CATTTAGCAATTTTTTTTCATTAAGACAAATGAAGAAAAAAGCTGAAAACATCAGCTTTATTAATCAGCTAAAGCCCTAATATCGAGTATCCTCAGCGTTGCATTAAAATATCACAGATTATTACTGACGCTGAAAGACGTTGTACTGACAATGTCCTTGATCTTGACCCCAGCTTCCAGTTTTATCTTAATTCCGCACGCAACAATGCCAACAAAATTACCGAACGAGGCAAAACCGTGCCAGAAAAAAAAATTAGCGCCAAAAAAACCCCACAATTCCAGGAAAACTGCGCTCGATATTTTAAGACTTCAGTTCGTTATTTTAATTTTGGATTGGTAGTGATGCTCTTTGCTTTCGTGTGGTTTGTGCCGAGATTTTTTCTCATTTTAGGCAGTCCCAAGGTATAATTTTTTAAAGGTGAATCGATATCTGTTTCCGTACCTAATCGACGATAGAAATGAGGTTACTTCTTGATCTGCCATAACTTTTCTACATCAGTGCTAAACAAGGTTAAAATGACAAAAATCTCAAGACTATACTTTTCTTATAAATCTTTCTCTCTTTCTTTTTTTTCTTTCATTCAGAAATCTTTTTTTAAAGATGTTCTTCAACGTTATGAATAAGTGACAAACTTTTGTGTGCTGTTCGTGGTTTTTGCATGTCAAGTCGATCAAGTCCTTGACAAGTTTAACCAGTTATATAACAGCCGAATGTCATTGGTGCGTATCGATTGATTTATCTGATTAAAATCAATTGTCAAAATTGCAATCAAATTAAACAATTTTTAATTGAAATTCCTATGACAATGTATTTTTAGCGGTAATCATAGTAGTGTTAATCACGGTTTTTTTAAAAAAAACTTGAACGGTTTTTGGCTCTTACACTGGCCAAGGGATCAAAACTATACTACAATTGCTTCAAAAAATATTTAAAAATTCCCAGAAATTTAGAGCGAATTGAAAAATGTTAGGTGACCAAGCCTCCTGTTTGTTTGAGAGAAGTTAATTTGGCACGACAGCCTGGGACCTAGCATGATGTCACGATGGTGTGAGATGTAATACGATCAAAGTTAGCTTGGTAGTGACACAGTGCCAAGCTACGAACGATCCGAAGTGAAGGGGCTACTCACGGTGCTTGTTGGTGAACCTGGTTTCCAAGAGGTCAATAGCAGTCAGAACATCAAGAAAATTTACCAACGTACGATCAGGTAGTTAAAAACTATTCGTATCTATGCTTTTGGCTTGTTTAGACCCCATCCAGGGCTAAGATCGTTGAATTATTCATTCCGTGTGCCGCCTGCGCTCGCTTGCATACTGAAAGGCCAATATCTGTCTAAGCTTGGTTTATATTTCCATCGATCTCTTACAAGAGCGTCCTGATTACCTACAGAGTAAACCTTCGATATCAACAGCGCTTAATGCTACATTGCGCAGGGATTGTTATCACGACGCTGAGCGCAATCATTTTGGATTTCCACAGTTTGGATGGCAAGATCGTTGTCGTCTTGGACTTTGACAGCCGCGATTCTATCCCGAGGTGATAGGACACCTTCTTTGCTCAGCCAAACTTTTCTTTCCCAGCTACTTTTAATCTTAACTAAAGTCTAAGGCACTAGAGTACACGTTTTCAACGACAGTCGTGTCAGACGAGCAAGGTGTTGGCATAAGCCACCGGCTGCCCTAGAACTTTTCACGCCTTGCCAGCTATCTGTTTGAGTTCTTTTCTGTTGTCCTTTCGTCAGGGATTACAAGGTATATTCCACGTAAATTTAGTTCTGTCAGGCCAACCAGTGTTTTAAAACACCGATTGCCCTCTTTAGTTAGGTTGTGTATACAAACGATTGTGTCTCTACGTTCTATAATTGACCGCTAACTGTTTAAGTCAAGATCCGAGGTTATCAGGGGAAAAGTTTACGAGACATTATCACAATTGTGTAGTTCGATTTTCAGTGACCGTGGATGTGATTTATACGCCCAGTACTTGTTTTGAAGCATATTTATTCGACCGTAAGAAAACTGCTTAGTTTTTGTAGTCAACGTAGGTCAAAATACTTTGTTTGCACTGATAAATCTCGAAGTCACGAATCCAAAGGACCGCAGGACGCAGTCGTTATTCTTCCAGAAGCGCGCACAAGTTGGTTTTACCAGTAATCAAACGAGCTTTTCAAATAATGCAACTTTGTCACTTTTTAAATCTTTCCAGGAATCTGGTCTATTTAATTGGGGATGAAGTTAGCTACACTTTGGACTTTATTTAGTGAATATAACGATAACTCGGAAAGGATCCTACTGACCTAATTGTTGATTTAGTTTTTACCCGGGGCCGGTCTTGTGGCATGTAGCCTTCGAATACAATGCTTCAAGACGGTTATGCTTACTCTCTACGCCAGAAACTCTTTGCACTGATCAAGTTATTTCTGGTAGGTTTCGTGGAATTCGTTCGAGCTGTAACGGAAGCCCGCAAATATCTATAAACCACCTAAGTTTTCGAAATTTCTTGATCATCTTGGAGGTTTTTTTCTGATTTCCTTTTCAATCCTTCTCGGGTCAACAAAGGCACTTACTGACTTTCCGGTTTCGTATTGAGTTTCGTTGCGACCCACTCTTAAGGATCCTGTTTTACTTCTTGAAAAGAAAAATACTCGCTGGTATTGTCAAATTAATTTAATAACTTTTTTTTATCCAACTCGGTTGTTTGTCTTTTGGGTTTTTCTTGGTGCCTCGAGCCGTCCGACAAAGCGATTTGCTTCAAACAAAAGCGGAGAGTTTTAGATTAGTCTTTCCGTTGCAAGAGTTAGCGTTTCAAGTAACTGATCTTAAAATGATTGCAAAAACTTCCCTTCTTTTTTACCTGGTCGTGTTTGAACTCGTTCTTCTCGGGATCTGTTTTTTCTCAAGTAGGAGGCAGCACTTGACGCGCAGAAAGAAAATTGGGCTTGATTATCGAAGGGGTGTTTAAAAAAATCAACGGAAATCCGTAGAGCGAAACGAACGAACAGAAAAGTGAGTGTTTCTCCACAAAAGATCAAACGATATCCGTCTACAATGACCGCTTTGCCCTTGAAGATAATCAGTGAAGGAAAATAAACACAAGTAGCTTCCAATGTTTGGTTAACTCTACTGTCAAAACTATGCCAGAAGCAAGAGATCTCTCAAAACAACCCAAGCCGATGGTCATACTCGAGATGAAGAATACCTCCAAAGAGGTTGGGGAATGAGTTATATTTTTTGCTCGTATTTATCGGGTTCTCTGTCAGTATTTCTTCTGTGATTTCGATAAATCAAGGACTGCTTGAAAAAAATTTCGATGTTGAAGAATGGGCGTGCTCGACAGGACGCGCGGTTCGAATTTCAACGTATCATTCATCTACTCACTGGTCGTTGCTGATCATATATCATGTTGAAGGATCGTGTTATCTGTGGAATCTGGGAAAGCACTTTTCATTTCTTTCCTTTTCTTTCTTTTCATTTCCAGTCGGTAACCAAATAACTTGTAATTCTTCGAGTAATTTTCAGTCGTGCTGTAAAAGCGTTGTCCAACCAGCTTCTGACTCGTTCCAAAAAAAGTCGAATATTTATCTTTTGTAACAACACAAGAATCGTTTCATTTAGAAAGTCATTGTTCTTTAAGAATTCGAGTTTTCTTTAAGATGATTCGCTTTTTATAGGTTTTATTAACAAGATAATTTGCTGTAAAAAGTTATTGATCCAAAGTAGGTCATCCGGGATCAAAACGCTAAAAAGCGCGTGCAATCTAAAATTTTTCCCGCCAAAAACGTAAAAGTTCCCCGACTCGTTTAAATTCGGTCCAAAATCCGGAAGTTGAGTGTGTTTTGCTTACAGCAGTAAAAGGTTAGAAATAACATGTCTCCTTCATGTAATCACTAACAATAGCTCTTGATCCAGCGTTTAAAGTCTAGGTCATCTAGGTTAACCAGCGAAGGTCGTCTGCTAACCTCTGCGGTCAGACGGGGTTAATTTGTTCACGTTTGAGCTTACATTTGAGATTCCCACCATTACGTAATGAAGACCCAGAGATCATAGACCTTCTGCCAAACCCAATCATTCCCATTTGCTGATGGATTTTCATTGTGCGGG
Organism: Radianthus crispa; assembly: GCA_015164035.2. Lineage (NCBI taxonomy): Eukaryota > Metazoa > Cnidaria > Anthozoa > Actiniaria > Stichodactylidae > Radianthus > Radianthus crispa. The sequence goes on from JAABNW020081447.1 coordinate 4,099, forward strand.
TGCGGTATTTTTGTGCCGCCATTTCATCTTGTTTTTGTTCTTGATTAAAATTCAAGCCCTTTATATTGAGAATGCTAAAATCATTGTCTTGCATAACAACGAAAATAAACAAAGGTTATCTGAATTCCTGCATCCGCTGTTTGTGTTGGTTGATAGCTCTAGACATGCAGAGGCCAAGAATAAAAACGGATTGATATTAAAGCCTTAAGAAATGTTTAGGTAGGGTCAAGGCAACTAAATATATTAATATTTTCAAAGTCAAAACGTTTATACTGCATCCATGATAACATTATATCTATTAAAACTCTTAGTTTGAGTCGAGTGACAATTATATTGACTCGGGATTGACATGAACTGCGATCTGTTATGATGTGATCTACAGACGCAAAATAAACGCTTGACTTTGGCAGCCCGTCAATGTTCACGAAATTCCTCGAATTTTTCGCTTCTATTCTCTTGAGGGGATGACAAAGATGGATCAAAAATGTGCGCAAAATTGATCGAATTAGTCTTTAATTTCACGGAAAAGGGCTTCAGTTACGGGATAATCCCTCTCAGGAAAACTAACTCGCGACTTCGCATCAAAACTCTATGCAGATGCATGCGTTTCCCTCGTGTTGAAACAACTCGCATTTCAGTAAGCTGATATTCCTTTACCTCTGCTCGCGACGCCACGTCTGCGCTCACAAACCGGGACGCTTTTACTATGTTTTTTTCAGAGTAAAAAAACAAGTCAAACCTTCCCAAATCAAGATTGTATCCAACAGATTGTGTTAATTATTAGACGGCTTAATTGTCCAAAGGCGTTGGTGTTTAGTAAAATCATTTCGCACTTCGTTTGAAGATAAGCGAGGACTCTAATCGTATATTATAACTGGGTATTAAACTGAATTTTCATGACTTTTCGCTACGATTGGGAAAGAAATTCCGGAAGTTTTGATCTTCAAAAGTAATTGTCACACTTTAATGCGAGAGCAAGAACCGTGTTGTTGAATTTCTCGTTCTTGTTTTGTCGACACCGTTTCCCCAAAGCCAGATAAAACATTCCTTTGTTGATTCAGAATCAAGAAGCTTTAATGTCGCGTAATGAGATTTTGGTTCGAGTCATTTGTGAGCGCAGATTTGCGTCGAATTAAGGATTCTGATTACACAGCTCTTTCATCGGAAGTGGTTTTAATTTCAAAGAAAAGTTCTAGCGACCTCTGTTTTCTGTCGATATGTCAGAGCTAAATATAATACTGCGTGCTATTGTTCTTTTACGCAGAGCGCTTGATAATGAGGGAATTTTATCTGTGCGTAATTCAAGGTATTGTAAGTATGTTTCCTAAGTCGGCGTTCTGTCTGGAAGCGCGCGCAAAAAATAGATCCAACACATTCCTAAATCGCGGGCCAGTGTCGAATGTCTTATTCAATTTTCTTGGAACTCAATGAATCCTCTTATTTGATGCCAAGCCGTTTGTAGCAACCAAAAAATATATCATCAGGTAAATGCCGCTGTTCAAATAAGATGTCGTACCTCGTGATTTGTGTAAACGTCCATGCGTGACATGTAGTGTCTATGATACCGACCTGTCGACCCCGGATCTACGATCCAACTTGTAATTTGTACCCGGTGTTCAGTGAGTCAGTTCTTCGGAGAGCTCACGTTAGCGAGTGCTCGTTCTTCCAACGTGAGTCATTTGAAACGACATGAGAAACTGGTTAAACCCAAAAGGTGATCACGCTCTCCAGCCTTCTTGAAGACAGAACGGAAGCAGTTTTCTGTTCTTGTTTGATGCTCGCGTCTGAAAGCTTACGAAGTCGAGTCGTCACAACTACCGGTTACTTAGCCACATCAAGCAAGCCTTTGACCTGAGAAACAAGCAACTTCTGAAAACACGTAAGATCATTACCATAAAAAACAATCCATGTGCTCGACGTGATAGTCCAAGTTAAATGGGTCATTCCGTGATCTTTTAAGAGACAGCCAAATTATCCTTCAACGGGAAGAGTTCATATCGATGGTGCTGATCTGTGTTGTCGCATTTTAGGTTATCGGTGCGCTCGACTTTCATTGGAGTCGCTTCTCGATGAACTCTAATCTATTCGGTACTACTTCGCTTGCTCGCTACCACGTTGTTATCTATCTTGTTTTGAAGAAAGAACAACAAATACAAGAAACTGAAATATAAGGCCGATTCGTTTATTGATCACTCGTGGCCTAAATTATTGTCTGTTAAACAAAAGTGATCGGCCGAGCATTTCGAAAGTGAATGTTCTAGCCACCAATAATATGATTTCCATAAAATTCAATTCCGGGTTTCCCGTGATGGCTTTCTATAATCCCACGTCTTTATGAAGGTGTAAATTGCTATTTGTATGGCACAAGTTGAGCTTTTTACAGCACGCGATTCTATAGTTATTTTGCACACCGGTAATTTGAGCGCCCTTGCTCTTACCAAGATGTAAAATCTTTACAAAAGGGACTCACTTATGTTCTGTTAAATTGAAAACGGATCAACAACACAATGACGAAATGTATAAAGATGTCGTTGTTGGTTCAAGTTGGCTTCGGATGTGGCCTATGATGCGTTTCATTGTATGGCCGAGTTCAAATTTTCGTGACATCGAAATACAACTGCGCATAAACCTTTGTATTGCCCCTCGGGCCATAGTCGACTGCTCTAATTACAGTCTAGTAATACTCTAGTAATACTACCCTTCTGCCTTATATGACAGTTGTTCCCATATAAGGCATGTGCTGCTATGGAGACCCGACAGTTTCAACAGACCATGTCAAAGTTCAGAGCTTTCAGACATGACACCCTCGAGTTTTTGCATAGCAAAGGATCGATGTCCTACTTTATAGGGTGCCCTTCCTTCAGCTAGCTTGAGCTTTCCGTATAGCGTGCTTGAGGGTTTTCAAGGCAATTTCACCCTCTTATTTTTATTCCCGCGTCTGGAGTAAGTGCAATCGCATTTTTAGTGGCTCATTTAATATCATTATGGCTCGTTTCCGAACAGACGTCACGAAATGACTAAATTATCGGAAGCTGACTGGCCTCACAGTTCGGTAGATTAAGGAATCACACTGGCTAACTGTGTCTGTTGTATTCTGTTGTGTTAGTAGCGGTACGCTGGTATCATGGCATTAGTCGCAGCCCCTACATGGAGGGAGAACACAGAGACCCAAGAGGACACGTCTGAGAAAAATGGACAAATCGAGTGTGCAGTCTGCGGGGACAAGTCATCGGGGAAACACTACGGGGTTTTTACATGTGAAGGGTGCAAGTCGTTCTTCAAGCGTAGTGTCCGCCGCAACTTGACCTACACATGTCGTGCTTCTAGGAACTGTCCCATTGACCAGCACCATCGAAACCAATGCCAGTACTGTCGTCTGAAAAAGTGTCTCAAAGTTGGAATGAGACGAGAAGGTAAGAGAATTTCCGCGCCAAAACCCCTGACAAATGTTGAGTGGTTGGAGCTGCAGGGGCTTGGATGTTAGTTTGTCTGAAGCCTCTGAGTATCTGTTCTAGTATCTACAGTGAATTGATTGTTAGTGAATAAACCCTTTCACCTTTTGGCTCGACAGCTGTACAGCGAGGTCGTATCCCTCCAACACAAGTACCGCAACCAAACACTAGTCACCCTGGTGTAAATGGCGAAGGATCCAATGGTCATTCATACCTTTCGGGATTTATTGCTCTGCTTTTGCGTGCTGAACCATACCCGACGACGAGATTCCAGCAGGGTCTGAATATGCCATGCGGAATCATGGGCATTGAAAATATTTGCGAGCTGGCAGCAAGGCTGTTGTTTAGCGCTGTCGAATGGGCTCGCAATATACCGTTTTTTCCTGACCTCGCTGTTACAGATCAAGTAGCACTACTTCGTTTAGTTTGGAGCGAATTGTTCGTTTTAAATGCTGCTCAGTGTCCCATGCCTTTACAAGTCGCTCCTCTTCTGGCTACGGCCGGAATTCACTCAAATCATATGTCACCGGATAGAATGGTTTCATTCATGGACAACATAAGGATTTTTCAAGAGCAAGTGGAGAAACTAAGAAGCCTGCATGTCGATGCTGCAGAATTTGCCTGTTTGAAGGCGATCGTTTTGTTTACTTCAGGTAAGAGAGGAGTGACTCATTGCCACAATTGCGTGAAATGTTAGTGGAAATCATTTATTATACTACGACAGTGATCCTTTGATTGCCGATTGAAGAACCCGAATCATGACCGTCACATACTGTGAAAAGCAAGTCAGTTTATACTTATTATTATTCAAAACTTTGAAGGGGTGAAAAAGGCCAAACTAAACACTACGCAGCGAGTGCGTTTCACTTCAGCGCGAGCATTTAGCGAAATTCCGGACGACCGGCAACTACTCTTAGGCTTACGAGATCCACCTCTAGAGACCGCTCTCTAGTTCTTAAAGTAAGCTTAAACACTTTGCTCTATCTGTTGCTTCTTTGCTTTCAGATGCGTCTGGGCTCACCGACCCAACTTACATAGAAAGTCTGCAAGAAAAGACCCAATGTGCCTTGGAGGAATACTCGAGAAACCAATATCCCAACCAGCCAACAAGGTTTGGGAAACTATTGCTCAGACTGCCATCACTCAGGAGTATAAGCTCTTCAGTTGTGGAGCAGCTCTTTTTTGTACGACTCGTAGGAAAAACACCGATTGAAACGCTTTTAAGGGACATGTTGCTATCAGGAACACCAACATCATGGCCATATCTTCCCTGTTCATGAACAAAGTTGTCATAGCACAAACAACAAACTTTTGCCAAGCTGAACTCGCTCTTGGACGAGGTACTAATTTAGCTTGTGGCACTAGAGAGAGTAAGAGTGTGTGTTTGACAAAAATATTTTAGATGCGGGAGATACGTACCTTCAAAAGGCATCCCCTCACTCGATGACTCCTCGTGATTGCTTTGAGGAAGTTATTTTCTTGGCTGATGGCCGTTAAACTTTTATGTTTTAGAGAAGTTTAGCTTGAAGCGAGTAACTATTTGGGAAGCAAAAATTCTTGTAGTTTATATATTTGCGAGGTAGGATTTCTATGTTTTAAAAAGCAACAGAATCTAAAGATTTGATAGTGGTTTTATTATGGAGTTTGAATATTGAAGATTAGAAGTTGAACTAAAATAATACAATCAAGTATATGTCTCAGAAAATACCCCGACAGACAAACTTAACTACAAAAGTTTGGCAAGATAGTTCTTAGGACGTAAAATATGTAATTTTTAGTCACCAAATGACTTGGTATATAAAGAGAATAGTTAAAGATATTTTTTACTTTTTACAGTTCATGTCCTAGCTCAATGACCAGAGATTTTAGTTGTATAAAGCCTCAGTTAAAGCGTTTTCATGTCCACAGTCTCTCCACGGAAGTGATTATAGTTTGTTTCACTCGTACCAGTTCAGTGTCCTTTGAAGACAATGTCTTATGAAATCTGCATGACTTCAAAATTAAAAAGCCGTTTTTTATAAAAAGACCAAGTGGATCTGGTGTGTTGGTGGTTGATGACTGTTTATCCTGTTGGAGTCCGAATCTTCCGACTTCGAAACTGTTTCTTACTCAGTCTTTATCCTTTGGTCGTTGGCAGTCATAAACACCTCTTTCGCACGTAGCTTGCTGTCCATCTAAGATTTGTGCTGGCATAAGTTTTGCTATGATGATTCAAGGTCACTATATGCCGTTAAACTATATTGCTGTTAATGTTTATCTTTTGCCATCGGCTTCGAGCGTGTGAGTCAGAAGACCTCATGAAGACGGCATCAAAGAAATCCTGGCTTCTTATACTTCAGCAAGCAACACAAACATAACTTTAAGAATGATCTCTGTAATGTTGTGCGTATAGTTTCTATGGATTCCACTTTACTTTGTCTTAACCTATTGCTCTCGTGATAAATTATTTTAGATTTCCGTCTGATGAAGCTTGAGACCTGAATCACTGTTTCAGTTCATTTTTCAAGCAGCAGTGGTCAAGAAGACTGAACTCCAAACGACCCCCTAATTATCATTCCGTGCGACACGTAAAGATAAAATTTAACGGAAGGAGGAATATATTTGTAATTGCTAAATTGGTTTATGTAAGCTAGCTACAGCTGCGTGAGACTAGTTAAGACCTTAAGCGCGCCAACTGGGAACCTTATTGAAGTTTGGTGAAGTGAAATACGAGACGCGTTTGAGGCGGGTACGAAGGTTGGGATGCGCTCCAACTTGCTGTTTGGAGTTCTAATCTTTGGTGTCGAGTTTAGGATCTTGTCCTTTGGAAGGTCACGGGAAGAACACGAGAGTGATATATTATACTTTTCCGACTTACTGAAGCACTCTTCTCTCCAGATCTTTTGCTTTCCATTTGAACGATTGTGAAGGAGTTGAATCATACCGCAAAAATCTTGGCAACAGTTTGCATTCTTCTAGTACCATTGCTTCGTTTTGTTTAGCGTTTTTGGTTTTCAGTGGTAGATTTATTTTGAACTTTTCTATGAGGTCAAGCGATATTCTTGTATTTAAGGTGTCCCACTGAGAACTGTGACTCGAGAAACCTCTTCATCAAACCTTCCTTTACAAGGATCCTTCAGTAACTGGTGATGATACAAGCGCCATATTTAGTCGCATCTTTGTAATTTCATTACAGTAATCCTTCTAATTTCACACCGATATACAACCACCATAAAGTTTTCGATAGCTCATCAATACAGACCATGATAACGTCATTGCGACAGGAAAAGCGCGAACTTAAGAAGTTGTGATTTTGCATTTACAGTAAGACGGCTAGCAGTTGTTTGATGGCGGGAATTGACCTTTGGGGGAATCAAATTTGTTATACGAAAGAAGTGTTATTTAGAAGGTCACACTATGTTAGCTAACATATTAGCGAAGGCATGTCCATATCAGACCTTAGATCTTCTCATTTATATTACTTTTTGGGGTCAGAAATGTGGTTGTACAAAATAATCAATTGAAGGAACAGCAAACTCGATATACATTCATACTCCAAAACCCAAAAGGCTAACTCTTATCCAAACGATTCGAGTATTTCTCATTATCGCAAGAAGAATTATAATCCTAGACAAGGGGTAAACAAAATATGTTGTGAATTTACATGGCCGATTCTAGTTCTTATTCAAATAGTATGGCCTGTTTACTTTATCCGTTTGTGTGACGAGTACTTGTCAATCTCTTTTGAAGAGGGGCCGACATGACATAAGCTGGAAAAACGAACTTTTCTCAAGAAATGTTTGGATAGATTTAATTGACTTTCCTTAAACATCACAGATGTAAAACTGAATTCTTTTTCGATGGCAAGGTCACCGATTCAACGAGTTTGGAGCCCGGGCTTTCTTTGCAGAAGTAAGCCACAAACTTGTGTGATGGGGTTTCAGGTTAAACGCAGCTGTACTGTTCGTTCTATTATTACACAATCGCCGACCTATTGAACTCATCTTTGCGAAGGTCTCTGTACAGACCATGTCGCGAACCCAGTTTCAAGCAAACAGTACTGCCGCCTCAAAAACGATCTAGTTAAGTTATCTTTTCGTTCTTCTACAACTTTTCTGCCGATAAAAAGAAATTCTGGATTGCGTGTCCTACCAAAATCTTGCGTGCTTCGGTCTGTTTCAACAGTGTCTCAGAAATATGCATATGAGTTTGTCCAATTTTCATAGATTGAGTTGTGTCTCGATCGGCAGTTGGGCTTTTGTCATCCATCCCTTGAAACGTTGGCTGGTTATTTCTGTAAGTTAGGAGTATTTTACACTACGGAACCTGTTCGGTGATCACGCAACGTGTGAAAAAAAAAGACTAACAACCTATGAAGAGTCTTGCCCTTTGACAGTCCTAACAAACGCGTATTACTGATTCTCGGGATTATACTTGTTATCAGTCGGGCTGTGAACGCATGTTGATGAATAGAAAGCGACAGTTTTTAGGTGCATTCCTCTCGTTATGTTTCAATCAATAAAACAGTTATTCTATTGTTTCTTTTTCAAGCCATGCGATGTACTTAGGTTGACTGATTTCTTGTTTGCTTTTATGTTGGAAATGGCAGTTCAACTGAATAAGGGACCATGTCTGAAATAGAAAGTTAACCTTTTTAGCTGATTGGAAACCCAATACAATTGAGCAGGATCACTTTCATTTTTGCGCTTATTCAAATAAGAGGCCATGTTTTAGTTTTCTGGTAACATCATCCTAAGCTGTTTCCCAAAGAGCAGATTGAACTAAAACAGACAAAGTTTCCCACAATCCGAGTAGAAAAACAAACATCGCCCTTTCGTTTAGTCTGTGATTTGGGGGTTTTGTGGGTAGTGTGGTCTCACGACACGAACCAACTTGTCCTTTATCACTCTTTATCATCAATAAAAACCTTCAAAACTGCCTTTTCTTAAACGAACAATTCTCCGATGTCAAGTAGTTGAATGCTTGGTTGTCATACCACAATGGTGTCTCATATAGCTAAATAAACTCCACTATGTGTTCACTAAAACTTACATCAAATCTACGAATTCTTGAATGTTTTTACAGGAACCCGGTTATTTCTGAACCTTGAAATGTGTCTGAATGGAAATGTTTACTTTGTGGCATGTCATGCCTTTTTGTGACAGGTTGCGTGACATGACTTTATCCTGAACATTTGATAATTGCCCTTCTTGAGGTTCATAAGTACTGCCATGGTTTAAGTTACTCTGCTGAACTCTAGCTGTCACGCCGGAAAAAATTATTTTGACTGGCTTTTGCCCTTGTTATGTTAAACAAGAGCATTTTATTTTGACATTTTGTACATCTCCGGAACAGTTTCAGTGGCATGCCAATTTTAACTTGTGACTGAAAAAACTGGAATCGTCGGGGTTCAGTTTTGTTTAGAAAATGGCTGAGACATTTGCCAACAGGGGGGAATTGAGAATTTCACTCTTGAAAATATTCTAGATAAAACTCGAATGCCATTGTTTTCAGTCGTTAGCATATTTCCTTTATGGATTATGTAATTTAATTCATTTTTCTTCATCGAAGCAGTATCCCATATTTCTTACTTCGGACAGAGCTATTTTTGGTAGCATTATTAACTTGATGTTATTTTTATCATTCTATTAAACACCAGACTCTATGTCATCGTAAAACTTTGAAGTTAGCGCTAGAAAAGTGTTATTTCTCACTTGCTTTAAGGTGGTTTTGTTTTCCTCACCTTTCTACGAAATTGCTTGAGGCACTTTATATTGGAACCTCAGATGAATAAAAACGGTATTACTTCATGTTATATTCATGCATTCATGTTTGGCAAAACCTCTTAGTTTCTTTGCGTCTAAATTTCGTTTCTAGCCAAACCCAAAAAAACCGAAGTTGTATTTTTTTTACACGATTTTCCCTCCCAGACAAGTCTGGTTTACAAAGGCCATACAGCGTAAACCCAACTTCCAGAATGCTCGGTCTGAGAACAAAGTGCATTTAGCCTTTAGTATGTTATAAAGTGCATCTTGGGATCCAACTAGACTTCACGCTTGTTTCATCTTTTAGCAATTGAACTGTCCATGTTATGATGAAACACGTCTCCTGCCAAGATAGAAAAGAAAGCATATCAGAGAACAAAACCTCACAGAATAAAATGTCTTCATTGTGTGGATATTGAATTTTAATTATAATATCCAGCCAGCAATAGGGATTGATCTTGTGTCTGCATCATCCCGGTAAACTCTGAGGCACCTCCATGAATTTGTCTACACTAAAACGCATTATCAACCTCTGGAGCTGCATCGCAATAAAGCGAAAGTAAATTATACCAGTCAGTAATAACCCATTTTTGATCGTTTTGACAGTCTTGGCGTCGTCAGAAAACCCGACTCGATGTCCTCGTGGGAAAAGAAAGGGCGAAACTTCAACATGCTTCGAAGAGATTGTTTTTGAATCCTACTGACAATAACGTATACTTAAAAGCCAAAACTGAAAGGCACGTTATGAATGAGAGAAAATAAAGGAAGTTCGCTTTTGAATAGATTTTTAGAAACCTTTTTTTTTTCATCGCTATCACTGACTTTGCTGGAAGGTATTGGTGCCTGGTTTTTCTAACCGTAAAAAGTTTGTCAATATCGTTGTGGCGTGTTTCCTTTGATGATCAGGTATATTCATGTTATAACTGAAGTTTTTCTCCTCTCCACCGTTGCCTATTCATTAGCAACTGCAATGTACGTGTAATGAAAATAATAAACACAATGGGGTATTGAAGATTGTTTGACTTGGCAATACTGTATTTTGTATCGTCGCACCTTAGGAAAGAGGGAGTCCCTCTGAATGTGGATTTGTGAATTACTTGTACCTCATTGTTATTACGGCTTTTATGATTTTCGTCGCAAAGAACACTGAGACAAAACCTAATCATTTTTACTCGATGCTTGAAAAGAGAAGAAGAAGAAAAACAAACGACCTGTGGAGCTCCAGACACGTGCATCGATCCGGAAGAGCTTGTTGGAATAAATTGTTTTCCGGTGGACCCGAAGGGACCAGATTTAGCTATTCCAATTCCTGTCATTTAGACATTTTCTGCCCTGTTTCTTAGACACAAATTAGACTGCCCATTTAACAACTCCTACAACGACAGGTTCGAAAGCTTTGAGTTTGTACTACGCTTGCTGTAATTTCCCAGCTGTTTATTATGGTCCCAATTGATGTGTTCTTATCATGAAGAGGATGCCTTGAAGGGTGGCCTGAGTAATGTTAGCACAAATTTGGACCTGTTATCTCTAGACTGACTTGAATTAACCCAAAACAGAAACTAGGAGTTATCAAGGCTTGTTTCAAAGCCTTGAGGTCTTGATTAGATGAAAACAGAGTGGTCAACTGATAGCAGAGCTGATTAGGTGGAATTGTGTTTTTAACGAAACACGCTCTCGAAAGAACATGAATCATCATCTCTTCACAATTCGACACGTTATCACCCCGAACTCATATTTTTGATGATAACTCTTCTCATGTAAAAGCATTGCTTATTTGAAGTCAAGATTGCTTTAATAACATTGTAAAACTGTTATTTTTCCTTCTTCGGTTTCATTTTGGTTTCCAAATGTACGCTAATTTGTCTCTGAACTTGAACTCCCTATCCGTCAATATATTGAAAAAGCCACTTGACGAAATTGCTTGTTTGGGGTCAGATATCGTCTTTTCTGAGCTATCAAACGGCATTTGCTTTGCTACTTAGCTTTAACTATATGTATTCATAAAAAAATAGGGACCATATACTCCATGAGCAAACGGTTTGTTTTAAGACTGGTTTAACAGGTGAAGATCTACTTTCGTTTTGCTGGTAATTCAAAGACCAATTTTCAGTTTCGCAGTTGGCTTTCCAACGGCTGTTGTTGAACCTGGGGAAAAACTCCATCGTTGTTATCAGCTAACCTTGAAGCTTTCATTGAACTATTTTCCGAATGTTATCTCGAAGCTTGAGGAACAACTTAGTAATTACGGGTCCAAAAAGAAAAGATTGTCCTGATGGGTTTTCAAGAGGAGGCGGTATCCGTGTTTGAATTCAGCGATAGGACTTTGAATATTGCCGACAAATGTGAGTTTTTGGGCGTTTGTATCACAAGAAATATCTCTGTTTGGTAATAAATGGTCTTTTTTTGGGAAAAAAAACTTATTTAACCTGCAGAAGTACTTGTTGAAAAACTTCTCCGTGTGAAGTAGTCTCAAATGGCTTGAATTTAATGATTAAAAAAAAGACTTGTTTTTCTTTAAAATCTTCCTGTTTAGATGGTCAATACATTCTTATTGTTGTTCTATGTTGCTAACGACACTTTATAAGGTTTTTCTAATTGTTATGCCTCTATCGAAGAATTGAAGTAGATTCAATCTCTAAATAGCCTGTCTCTGGGGAAGGCTTTTTGACTTTGCACAGTGAATATAAATGCTGATTTCATTCACTTTTCACGTTTCCTCCTTGTCATTTCTGGTCACGTAGAGAAAGCGTGTTTCAACACCTCTACAGGAAAAAAAACTAACTAAAACATCCCCAGATTGCAATAGCGAAAAGATCAATTACTGAAAACAAACATATATGACCTGTTAAAAAATCCAAATTTTAGTCATCGAACCCTGAACCAACCTCTGGGCTGAATTACACAAGTCTTCTAATATAATGTACAAAACATATATTGTTTCATCTTCAGCAAAATAATCCAAATGTTATCATTGAATCAGGAAAACCTTTGGTCTTCTACAGAACACACAATTTTTGCATGTTAAAAAAAATCAGGATTTTAATCATTGGACCTTGAAACAACCTCTGGACAGGCTCTTGGTTTTCTTTTAAGACAAAGCTAGCTAAAATATATAGTACTAATTTCCATAATTATTCTTTGCTAAGTAAACTAGTCACTTTCATTGA
>JAABNW020081558.1:0-17882 GCA_015164035.2 Radianthus crispa
AAAAACGGTTGCAACCAGAGCCTCTCGTTTCTCGGTGCTGACCAGGAGAAACGCAGGCTCTGGGAACGAGATTGGAGAGACATTGAGATGTTGCAAAGGACCGTTCCAATTTGAACCCTGCAGTCGGACCCGAATGATTTTTGGTTTGTCCGCTAGAACATGAAAGGTGATGAATTCATGCTGGTAACAGAGAAAAATCTTTTTGAAATTCATCCAAAATGCTAGCCACCGCTAGAACATGAAAGGTGATGAATTCATGCTGGTATCAGAGAAAAATCTTTTTTGAAATTCTGCCAAAATGCTAGCCACCGAAACTGGAAAAAAAGCCAGGGAATTATACCCTGTAGTTTGTCTGGTATTTCTGCACTCTGTTAAATGGGAGGTCATTAGAATCATATTACAAGATTTTTCACGGCTGCTCTGCCAAAAACACGGATAGTAAGCCTTTCTGACGTAACAGCCATGTTGGCGGGAAATCTGAATAAATTTTGAAATTTTCCCGTCTAACCTCGATTTCAAGTACTTTAAATCGAGTTGAGGCGGGCGGGTCAGAAAGAGTTAGAAGTGAAAAATACACCCACAAAGAAGTCCATAACTATAGACGTGGATTTCTGGTCCTGACATAAATCAAAACTCGGAAAGCTTTTCGCATTAGCTAGTGTTTTGATGCATCCAAGTGGAAATTCCTCCAATCATTTGCTTAAGATAGGAATAAGTTCTTAAAAATATTAATAAGAATGTATAAATAGTATCGCCTTTTGGACTCAAACCGAAAATATCAAGATTTATTTTTTTCAACTGGGGTCCAAATTTTTTTACTGAAATAATAGTAATATCGAAAAACGTTTTAAAAGTCGCGCGTGCGCGTTGGAAACTCTTAATTTTCCCTAAAATTCTTAGATTCTTAGTATACAGAGTACCGAATGAGATACTTAAAATAGCTCTTAACTTTTAGAAACTGGAGCTATAGGTATTCTCGACGAATTTGAAAAACGTCATAAGATGTAAATGCTTCGCGTTGATAGTTTTTGCTAATATGTTAAACGGTATAAATCCTTTTCCTTTCGAAGGTTATTTCTCTTACCTACGGGAGAAGCGTCATATCTGAGCACAGGCAAGCTCAAAGTCGGCTTTATATGACAGTAAAGCCGCTAGTGAGGTTTTACAATTGAAATAAAACAAGGCAAATGAAAAGAAGAAATATGTCAAGTTTTCTTCAAAAAACATCTTCCAAATCAGGCGTTTTTTCACTGTCGACATAACCGAGACTACTGTGCTATTAGACGCGATGGAATCTGGAATCTAAGATGAAACATTGATGTTCAATATAAACAATATAGATTCCAAAATCCAAGGATTGGTTTAACCACTATTTTGCATTCCCGTAAGTGAGGAAATAGCAATAAATATTCTAAGGAAATAAGATGTGAAATCCGCAATCGTCCCACGCAGTTACCCGAAAGTTGATATGCCTAAAAGACCTTTTATGGGAATTCTGTCGAGCACCGCGTTTTGTGGTCTGGAAGGGAAAAGGGAAGAATGGGAGTGAAGGATGGACTAAGGATGTGGGAAAAAAAAAGAAAGACAGCTAAACTTCACAGCTTACGCGTCCTTCCTTCCTTCTTCCTCGTTTACCCACATCCCAAACGCGGTGACAACAAACAGAGCACATGCTAATTCCTCTCCAACCGTAAGAAAAAATATTTTTCATACGTTTTAAACTAGGCCTTTTCAGTTGCGCTACAATGTCTTCCCATTTCTAACAACAAAATGAAATGGGAAAAATCGTAACACAACTAAAAAATCTCGAAGTAATTTTACCAAGCGGAGAAGGTCCAAAATTTACCAGGAATAATTTATCCGTTAAATTAGGAGAAAATTTTCAAAACCATGTCTGACAACCACACCATGGATCTACAGAAGGGTCTTAAAATGTTTTCTTATAGACCCCATGCACTAAATACCAACCTGGGGGTTAAAATAACGAAATGATTAACAAATTTCATTTGCTGTCCCCCAGATTGGCCGGATGATGAAGCTGTACCATATGCCCGGGTGCACAATCACTGATCACGTATCCTTGCACTCTATCTGGGACTTCTTGTTAGGCATCAAGTGGTCAAAGAAACACTCCACCAAATGACGAGCCTAGAACACGACAGATTTCACGATTTAGTAAACAGGCTATCTTAATATTAAAATACCGGTTAAATTTGAATATATCTCGAATAGACAAGACAAGTCACATGATCACACCCCCTTAAAACCAGCAGTTGTAGCAAAATGCACACCGACCGAAAATATATAAAACAAGAAGCTCTAAGAGCGTATCCTCTTGTCCCGTGATAAGACCCACAAAAAACCTACAAGTCCAAATCTTAACAAAATGGCGTTGTCTCATGGTTGCAGCCAAGCGACTATAGGCTCGTTTCATGCATCTATGTGCTCTGCCTTGTTTTCGTGACACATTCTCGACGTAGAAGATAGACAGACAGATAGATAGATAGATATGAAGCCCAAACCTAGACTTGGCCCAGCCTGTCAAAAACAAACAGTCAAAAACAAGAGCAAACTGGTTCTCTAATGGAAGCAATTCAAAGCAAACGAGAAATGATGTTATTGGAGGATATGAATTTCGATGGCTTTGGGTATGAATGGAGGCCAGTAGCTGTAAAGACACGACCATATGTACTCTTACCTTTTTGAATGACCTGGCGGCCAGGATGTACTTGCCATACCGAGTGGCCAGAGAATTACTCTTCAGAGGGCTAGAGAAAGAGCAAGTTAAGAACAATTTATTAGTTCACTATATGAAGAAATGAAGGAGAGCCACTGTGTCTTACCTTCCAAGCAAGGTGTCAAAAGATGTGACTGCTCCATCTCTGACTACAGCCATTACAACACAAGGACCTTGCGATAGCTGGGATGCCTGTGAAGATATACGAGGACAGATAGTTAGATTCGTTAATGCGCGCGAGACAGACAGACACCGACAGGCACAGACAGGCAGCCCGATGGACGGACGCGGGAATGAAGCTCTCTCACCATTTGATATTGTTTAACATCAGCCGGTATACTATCTCCATACATCCTCGTACACTGTGCTGCTTGGCTATCGTTCAGCCGTACCATACGAAGTCCAACGATCTGGAGTCCTGCACTAATCAACCCATCGATGACTTCAGAAAACCCTGGGGTTGACCTGACAGCGGAGCCGGCTCCCCCCTGAGTTTTCAATAGATTTGGGTGTAGTAGGATACAATTGACTTCGAGTAAGGAGGGTGGCAGGTAGACAGTCGAGAATTCGCTATCAGTACTGCAGTTAGAAGATTTAGAGTCTTCTAGGACATCTACAAGTGTTCGTTGAGCGCTGGCGTTGAACATCGTATCAGAAATCAGACAAGGGATCTGTGCAAAGAAACAAAGATGTCAAATCATGTTGAGCATCTTGTGTGCCTTTAAAGAGGCAAAATACTAACCCCCTCAGCTTTCAGGTCAATGGTTGGTGAACAACAGACACCTTGCGCAAACAACAGTTTATGGTCTTTGACAGCATTCTCATACGAACATGAACCTGTGAAGATGTCATGTATGAGCATTGTCATGTAGAACTATGGCTTGATCACCGATCCCAAACCCCGTCCTGATTAATTCACATAAACTTTTTATCGATAAAATCATGATAAAATTTGACATCAGGAGCACTTCATCATCCCTCATCATCATGATCTATTTCATCAGTCAGTTTTCAAAGTCATGTGATCAACAGCAGTCACGTGATTACCATATAATGCATTCCTGATCCGATCAAGTCCATACGACCCTCGGAGATAGAACTGTGATTCGTGCCTGCATTCATCAGGATTGCCTGGCCCCAGGACATCGAGCAGCTTACCAACAGCATTCTCTCTCTGGAGACTCAGGATAATCACTGGACCAGAGGTTAGGTGTTTGACATGGCAATTCTATGAGAAACGTGCAAGTATAGTGTAAGTAAGCACTATACCGACCTAGATGCGTACGTATGCTATACCTTCGGGAATTTTTACTTCCGCTTCCGGTGTGAACAAGTACTCTCATCAAGCAACTCGCATTTGTGCGCACTCTTCTGTTTATGCTATTTCCGGTGCATTTACTTCCTCGTTCTCCGTAGGCAAGTACTCTCAAGCAGCTTGACTCATGACTATGTGCATTGGCGCGCACTTTCCGATTATACTTCACTTCCACTTACGGCACACATGTCACCTTCTTCTTCTGGTTTCTTAACCAAAAGAAAAGTTTCATTACAAGGTAAACTACTTACTTACCTGTTCATCTTTCAAAGAATCCCAGTCTCGAAGGACCAGCGCCAAACCATCCCCTTCGGTCAGATAATCCATCTTCATATTAACAATACTGAACCCCTCACGGGTAAGCCTCTTCAGAACCTTACCCACATATTTGGGTACAGCATCAGGTTTAATCAAACAAACAGTATTCAGCGGACGTGGACCTGATAAGAGGTTGGCAATGATAGGTACGTCATCAGGTGATAACGACCCGTTAGTATGTGCATACCCACGTGCAGGGCTGTTACTTCGTCCGGATTTCTTTCCCTTCTGCTTAGGACTGGCCTCTGTATTTATAGCCCCATTAGTTATAGGATCTCGGCGTATTGGTGGTAGGTAGTGCTGATTCGCGCGCATGGAGTGGTCAGCATGAAGCTCGTGCTCGAAGAAGATGGCCGTCAACTGACGATACGCGATCTCGGGAGTCGAAGACATGAACATATCAGGACACATGCCATCTTTGATTTGTAAAGGACGCTTCTTTGGCGAGCAGCCGTAACAACTATGGATGAAATGCCGCAGTCTTTCAAAGCCATTTACACCTCGTAACGCGCAAATCAAGGCTGGTCCAGATGTTAAAGGTTTAAGACTGCTTTGCCACAGTTTGTCACCAACTTCATAAGGGGTGAACTCTTTTGCCTGATGCATTGTCATGGAGGAAACAAACTTGATGCCAAGAAGTTCGAAACCACAGTAGATCTTTTCAAAATCATCAGTGTTCATTTGGAAAGTACGAGGCGAGTCTAGGGTCAATTGATCCAGGATCTCATGGTAGTATCTCGTCGCTTTCTCCTTCAGCAGGGTGAGCACGCAAACTTGTTCCAGTTCTGGGTTAGAGTGGAATGAATGGCTTAACGAAGCAGCGGCAAAAACGTTGGGGTTTTGCGATTCTTTTATCTTGTTCCCTAGAATATGTCCAACGTTTTGGCTATAGGGAACGACTGCAAAACACAACTTGCTGGCAGCTGTCTGGCCTTGAGATGTTATCTCGCGAGGCAGATACTCCATGTGGGCCATCTCTTCTGTCAGGGCTGCCACAAGAGAGGATACTTGGTGCATTCCGTTCTCTTTGCGCAAACAAATCATAGTACAGGCGCAAGAGAATGGCGTCTGAGCATCTGGGTTTTGGCCATCGAAAACAAAAGCTTGAGACGCGGTTTGATAGCTCGTAAAACTCTTGGATGGGCAGAATATGGGGAGTTGTGGGGCAGTTAGTCCAAGATAATCTCTACTGCCGTCTTTTTGATTTGGTGGATGGAATCTGATTCTTCGTATTCCCTGAAGCGTGAACCCCCTGGAGCTACAAATAGCCAGAACGATCCCATAGCATCTGGGAAGGATGAGCGGAGATGCAACAATTACTACCAAGGATTCTGTGGATGCCACCAAGGTACAAGGGGGAGAAGGCAGAGGAGTATGGAGAGCGCTGGTTGGTGTTCCTGCACGTTCTTCTTTCCTTCCCCGGGATCCAGATCTTGGTCTCTGCACCACTACATCATCGCTACCGATATTCAAGGTATCTCCTGGAGGTACTCGGCCTCCAAACCAACGCGCAAGTTCTGTGTTTGCGCGATCACTATTTCGTGGGCAATAAAACAAGTGGTCTTCCTTTTCTTCCGCGCCATACACTGCTCTTAACGAGGAAGGGTCTGTTCGACGTGCAAGCCATGTGTCTTTAGGGCCTACTGTATCGAGCCAACGGGACAAGGCGTGGGGACCCCTGATGGCTAAAGCGAGTAGAGGACTGCCATGTTGGAAGACGTTTGAACTGGAAGTATCTAGCCCTAGGTGAAGGGAATGAAAAAAGTTCAGTCACATAATTGTAGAGACTACAAACAATTAAGGCGCGCCCTTTCCTCTATCAGTGCTGCTTTTAATTCAAAAGCATACAAAACTTACCCGGCCTTTCATCGAAGGGTATTCTATGAGTATATACCAGGCGAATCCCAGCCATGTCCAAGCCTTCCTTCCACACACGATTCAGTATATCATACATACACATAGGATCATGATGCGCAAGAAACTGAACAAGCATCATGGTGTTTTGAACTTGCGGTCCACAGTATTCGATGTTAGATGAGCTGGTATCGACCGTGTCCTCGACCTCATGTGTCTTCCAGTAGAAACCAGGCTCTGCTCCAAAAACGCGGATCATGGCCTGGGGATCAGAGTTGATGGTTAACAGCGACGACAAGTTCTTCTGGCCGAAGGACATGTTTACAAAGGAAGGCGAGTACCCTACTATCTTAGTCAAGACACTAGATAGGGTATTGGTCCTCAAAAACTTGGCCACTGCAGTTTGAAAGGTGTTCCCTTTGCTTCCCTGCTTTGCACGAGTGCCCTGAAACTCCTCCCTGCTGCAGATGCCAACTTTGATTGACAGTTCTCCCTCGTGCCATGTTTGCTGGAGCCCAATGACATGGAATGGTGCATCACAAAAAGCTGCACAGTCTTCATAGTGAGTATGCTCAGGCACACACACCATGGATAAGAGCCAGGCTAGAAATGTGTTGAAACAGTGGCAGTCCACACCTGTTTGGCTGCTTCTGCTACCACCCTTGCCAGAGGTGCCTTTGTTTCCTCCAACTGAAAGTTCTCCGCAGGTGGAGAGGGGAACTGAAAGAAGTAAGTAGCTCTTGGATGAAAAATTATCTGGTAGGCTTGTGGGTTGTGGTTCATATGAAGCATCCTACAGAAAAACAGGTAATGTTGATATTAGCTATAGAGTTCCTGGCAAATTAATACAACATAGGCATGGCACACCCCCTCCCCACACCAAACAGTCAATCCTTTACCCCTCACTCTTCTCCACCCAGGTACACACTCTCTCACATACACACACATTAACATTGGCACTTAGAGCGAATTTCGTATGAGTGGGAAACGGATCGTAAGAGTTACGGTGCGGACACGGCTACGTTACGGAAAGGCAAGTTGACGGTGCATGCTTGTTTTGTTAGATCACTGTTACGGTCCTTAGATTACGGTCCGTAGTTACGGTCACACTACGGTCACTGTACGGTACGGTCCGTTTCCCACTCATACGAAATTCGCTCTATTCTTGTTGCCCAATAAGTAATGAAAATTACTTACCAAATCAAAGACAATTGGTGTCTCAGGTGCAGCTATACAAACATGCCCTCCCACAGTCCTTGATTCACGCTCTCGTTTGACACTCTCAAGCCTGTGCTGTATCCTCAATTTCTTTGCTCTCATTTTCTCATCCAGAATCGTTTGCTGACTATTCTTCTTGCATTTTTTCTCTTTACTACTAGTCTCTTTAATGGGATCTTCTTGCTTCTGCTTCACCTCTTCACCTGTATTTCTCTGAGGTGTATCAACACTTCCAGACCTTTTAGTCACTGCTTCTTCTATTACAGCTCTCTTCTCTTTAGGTTTTGTACGTTTCTCATCTGGCAAAGATTTCTTCTGCCCCGAGCCTTCTTTCTTTGCGCAAGCTTCCTTCTGACCAGTCATGATCTCAGGCTCTAGCTCTTTGTTATCAAGGAGCATCAAAGCTATCCTTTTGTTAACTTCTTTAGCTCTGGAATCATTGTATTTTGTGTTACTGGTACACTCAGGTACAGAAGACTTCACTGTTTTGTGTTCTATTGATTGAATAGGAACAAACTCTGCTACCGTCTTATCAGGTGAGGAGTCATCAATCTTTATCATAACATATTCATCATCATCATCATCATCCTTTAAATTTCCTTCTTCAGCTGATATTTTTTCATCAAATGAATATTTGATCTCCAAATGTTTTTCTCTTTTCATTTCTTTTCCATTTTTCTCTTGATGCAGATGTCCTGGAATTGTCTTCATGTCATCAGCTTTGGTTTTTGTCTTGGATGTATTTGCAATGTTATTTGGTGGACTTGCCTTTACTGTATTGGATCCCTCAGTCTGGTTTTTGGTTGCAAGTGCTTGTTTTATTCGTCTCCTCTGCTCATGCCATAATTCCATGTCATAGTCATCTTCAGAACTGCTAGATGAACTGAGGGTACAAATTACAAATAGATTAAAAAATCTTTAAAATAGAAAGGGGATATCCCTACTTTTTTCAGGGAAAATGATGAAACCTTTGCGGCACCAAGCTCAGGATTAACTCAAATCACCAAATAATAATCATGATACCTGTCTTCTTCCCTCATACCCAAGATTCTTTGAATGGAACTTGAATATTCTGAGGTAACCTTGAGATTAAACAAGCAAAATACTGTTATACAGTAATAATGTTTTATGATGCTCAAATTTCATCAAATAATCGTGCAGATAAAATTTCTTTTATCGATGCATACCTTTTCTGGATTCCTCGGTTCAATTTTTTGGTTACGTAAATCAATAAATATTGTTCCCCTGTCCTCAGGTCTTGAGTCTCGTCTATGAAAATCCATACCCATGTTGTAGCTCAAAGACCCAAAAGAAGCACTCACTCCAACAGAGGACATAGAATGGACAACCATGGTCCCAGCATCATGATGGGAACCATCAGCTTGAGCTCCAAACTCCTTGGTTTTAGACTCTCCTGGCTGTTGGATACAAGAGTCTGTTTTTTGTGAAAGCGTGCTGGTAGTGTTGCCAAGTGTCCTTGATTTAGATACTGTAATGGCTTGTTCTTGTTGCTTCTGGCTCAAGTTAACCAGCTGCTTCATTAATTCATCACTGCTGTCACTGCCATCACTGTCGTCAGAATCAGTTTCATTGTTATTATAATAATCAACTTCCAGTGGATGTATATCTGGCCAAGAAGGAACTGTCACTTCATTTACACGTTTCATAAGGTCATCAAAGTCAATGTGTGCCAGGTGCGAGAAGCTTAACCCAACATGATCTTGCAAATCACTATTAGTAGAACCCTCATGGTTTGATGCTGCACTCGGCCCATCTAGGTCTGCTTGAACACTAGAGTCTGTAGTTTGTTTGCAATCAATAGGAGTCTTTTCATCCTGGGTTTCATTGCTTGGCTATACAGTGGTAAAAAGTTCAAAGTTTCAATTTCATTTTTTAGTAGAATAAGAGAACCACCCTAAATCACTGTAAATCATGTTCTTGACTTTTTCCAGAATTCAATCTAAATCATAATTCATATAACCATTTGAAGGTTGTGGAAATACTTGGTTGAGTTTGGCATTGCCTGCAATTGTGGAAATATTTTATTCCCCTAAAAGAGATCAGAACCATAACACATTGCCATGCCCTGATTTGACCGAGTTCCTTCCTCATTTGGACAGACCCTTCCAACACCTAGAAATGTAACATATCTTTTTCATCACTTGCTTTATGGGAAGCATGGGTGGCATAGCAGTGAATTAGTAAGTTCAGTGTTGTATGTGAGTAGAGTTGTTTGTTGGTTCTCCCCTGTGCCTCAAGGGTTTTTCTCCGGGTGCTCCAGTTTTCCTTTCTCTACCAAAATCAACTTCTAAATTCCAATTTGATCTGGCTTCGAATGCCTTGGTCATGAGCCTCTAGCTTGGGATGATGAGTGATCACTCCCTGTGTGATTAACACAGGCTAGAATTTGGAATTTTTGCATTGCACTTTGCTTCTTAAAAAATCACCTTGAATACATGGTTGTTAAGACTTCTATCAATATCACTGTGCAAAGAGAACCCACTATCAGTTGATGTTGAGGAAACTTTGGGTTCAGGTTCATCATTAAGATCAAGAGAGTCATCTAATGGTGTTGTTTCTATCTGCAACTCCTTCTGGACTTCTGTCAAGGATAATGAAATATCCTTATTTGAGGGGGAAAGTGAGGTCAGGTCACCAATTCTGTTGAATACCACTGGTTCTTCATCACTGTCCAACTACAAATTTAAAAGAACAGGTCAGGTAACTTTACAAGCAACAGCCTTAGGTTTGATTTGAAAAATAAAAAACACTTTCACTAAAGATTTAGGCTTCCAGTTATGAGCAGCTGGTTGGATAAACCAATCATGACTGGTCAATTCAAAAGATCATGTCACTAGGTTGCACATGGCCTTTTGCACTGGAAAAGAAAGCACTTTTATATATAAGTATAAAATGTAATTGTTACATAGCTGCAATTTTTCCTCCTAAAACAAACACTCTCATTGGTTGTTTCGTGGTAACATGGCAGCAAACAATTCAACTGTTTCCCATCTAACATTATTCAGTGGGCAACATTTGCAAATCTACGACATCAGAGGGAAACAGTGCACTGTTTCTCAGAAAATACAGATGATCTTGAATTAATGATCTTTCAGAAAGTAATATTTCTAACTAGACATGAACTGTATGTTTTTGTGCTATATAACAAATCACTGAATGACTGATCCCAAGAGAAATCATTTAGTTTTGTTTCCCTTGAATCTCAATGTTTTCTTCAGCCAGAGCCTTGGGAAACATCGGGATTCTTGGGAAACAAAACTAGCTGTTTCCCTCAGGATCAGTCATTTAGTGTTAACTGTTTAACCTTGAAATGACAGTTTGTTAGGTATGCTTTTGTCCATTTTGTACTTCCATCTATTTGTAAAGCATCCATCAATACAATTATGTTAATTTAATTATTTATCAAAGAGGTGTGAACATAGTGTAAACAAAAGTTTACTGAGTTAATTTTAAAACAAACTGTATTATTCTTTGCGGGCAAATACCACAACAAAACTATGACACTCTTATAATGTCCCCATGTTGTCAGTATCATTTACAATTTTAGTACAGCTAGAAAAGCGACACAAAGAAATATAAACAAAATAAGCTTATGTAAGTCTTTACAAACAAATTAAAAATGTGGAAATTTACTTACTTCAGAGTCGGTATCAGAGCCAATAATAGGAATATTAGCCTGCACTTCTGCAAATATGCTGTCCAAAGCAGGTTTGAGTCCTGCAATAGGACTCCGGTACAAGTTTGATGGACTCGTTTCTCCTTCGTCGCTGTCGTCGCTTGAATACATATTTACGGAAAATAAAGCTCTAACTCATAACTTAGTAAGGAAAGAATTGTTAAGTTTTTTTTGGAGGGAAGTTTTAGGAGGAGAAACTGTCCATTTTCTTGGATTTTCTTTCATTTTGAAAGTCCTTTTGGGGTTTTCTTCACAACAAAACATCCTTGCATGACGCCATCTTGTTCACCATGGCAGCCAGCCTCGACCCAATCCACCTCACGTCACGTGACCACTGAACTGTATGGAATAGTTCTCTTTTTTTAATTAATAAAACTCACAGATGAACAAATAAACCATCTCTTAATCAAATAAATCATTCCTATGGCGATAAAAGATAAAAACTTTTTTTAAAAAACTACATATGCAAGTAATTCTCATTTTACCCATCTTCAATAACCTAACTCTTTTATTCACATTCTAGTTACTTTAAAAAGATGAAAAAACAGAAATGATTTTATTAAGTACTTTTTGGATAAAAGAATTGCAAAATTGCTTAATTGTATTAATGAAACCAGGTGTTCATAGTGGGTTGTCTGTGGTAACGTGTAGTCACGTGATCCAGTCTGCTGTCAAGTATTGTGATTGTACTCTGTAACGAAGGAGAGTTTGGTGTCGAAGAATTGTCGGCAGTTTTTCATCGCTAATGAAAGGATTCCTTCTTCGTTTATCCTAATTTTAAGCTCAGAAGGATTCTTTGTGAACCTCTCCTTTGCATGGACGAATTTGTGGCCCAATGGCGCCTGGTTAAGCATTGGAAATTCTGCTCGAAAGTTGAGAGTCCTCTTGTTAGTCTTTAGTTGGTGTCCTAAACTGCGGTCAAAATATGTCAACTCTACGATATGGAATGCCTCATCAGACACCAAACTAATTCCTTGAGCTATTCAAGTGATTAGCAGTATTGTGATATCAAGGCTTTGGCTTACGGAACATGAACTTGAAGTGTTTGAATCATCGTGCATAGTTCTTTCTAAATTATGACAAGACGTGTTAGTCATTTGTTGTTCACGACGCCTTGGGCTGACCTGGCTGCGAAAATAATGATCTTGATATTCTTTATCGCAAGAACCAACGCTAAATGTGGCGGAAAAACTGTACTAAAAGCTCTAAATGGAACTATTTCTGACGGTCCTGCCAAGTATCCTGCAAATACTCGCTGTGAATGGCTGATAGAAGGTACAAAATCCCTACAAGGATTTGTAGAATTAAAGAATGAAGTTTAGCTTATTATACCGAATATCTGTTACAGCCAACTCAAAATATTTCTTACTTTAGATCTGTAATTTATTAATGTTTACTGGGGTTTCTTATTAATGGTTTCGACAGTCAGACAATCTTGGCTTTGTTTGACGATCTAAATTATTTGTTTCATCAGAAATTATTTTTCCTTCAATGTTGAGGCGGCTGGTTTGCGAACGCGGCAGGAATACTATTATCGAACAATAACAAGTTGTCAAAATAATTTATAAATTCTTTTAACTTCATGTTTGGACGTGTTTACATTTGAGGTACATGGTATAACTCCTTTGACTATACATGAAATTACTATGCATAAAAGTTCGAAATTAGATCCAAAAAAGTTTGAAAAAAAAAAACTTAAAAAGTCTACAATTAAAGTGCCCCTGTATTTGAATTTCAAAGTGATTACTTCTCTCAGATGTATGCTAACGTATTGAAATGTTAATGTTGCTTTCTATTTTGTGTCATATTTTGTTGGATGATTGGATGAAAGACTATAAGCATTGTTATTACCTTTTACGATCTAAGTCAGCAATTTTATCAAGCATATTGGCTAAAAATATATTCACAGATCATATTATGTGCCCACTGAAGTGTATTACATCGACGTATGCATGTCATGGTGCACTGAACAAGGAAGCTAGTCACTGGCATGAATGGCTCACACTTGACATTAAAAAAATTCATAAATTAAGAATTTCTTTGGTCCCTATACAGATAGGTACATTTGACAACAAATCAGTTTTTTTTCAAATCAGACAAGAAATCTTGAAATCTCTATATAAATGTTCTTTATTTTGTCCAATAATGCTTGTAATATGTCCATGTAATGATTAATACGTGTTCATCCTTATTTCTTTACCTAGCTCCACATCCAAACATGTCAATAACCCTAGTATTTGCAGAGTATGCCACGGAATGCTCCTTTGACTATTTATTTATCTATGATGGGTCTTCCTACATGTCACCACTGATTGGTAGTTTCAGTGGAGATACTTCTCCACAAGAATTAATTGCTTCTTCTGGAAAGGTGAGCAATGTCCCAAGAATCCTGTCTCGCCTAGTTTTATCAACTACCAACATTTGCAAATATGACACTATTCATTACCACTATCAAGATTCTTTGCACATATTTTTTCTGAAGTTCATTAACACCAATTGTCTTACTGTTGATTTGGCTTTTTTTATCTTTCCAGATGTTAGTCTATCTTTATAGTGATACAAATTATGTACTAGGAGGTTTTTCAGCCAATTATACAATAGAGAACTGTCCCAAGGATTGTTCAGGCCATGGGTCATGCTCTGCTGGGCAGTGCATCTGCAGTAATCTCTGGCAGGGCAAAGCATGTGACTTGCATTGGTGTCCAGACAATTGTAATTTAGGTATCAGTAAAGGAGATTGTGATACAGTAAGTACATGTTGCTAAACCTTGTTTGTATTTTTTTTAACTATTCTTAATCAGAATTTGTAATAGGTTTTGGACAACTGTCATCATCAAGATCATCACCCATGATCATTATATCATCATCATTATCATCAAGATCATGATCACTTCACAAACCTCCTCACCATCATCTTAACTATCACCATCATCATCATTACCATCATCTTCCTAATCACCATCTTCACCATCATCATCACCCCACTGTCACCATCTTATGCATCCTACATCATTTTTTATTCTTCAAGATTTATATGCTGTAGTTCATTCCTATCCCTATATCATTAGAAAGGAAGTCTTTCCTGAGTCTTGAAATATTAGCCAGTTAAATATCTTGAACTAAAGATCAAATACGTTCTTTTCAGGCCAATGGTCACTGTGTCTGCAAACTGGGCTATGCAGGAGAGTCTTGTTCTCTTTCCACAGACAATAATAATGGGGCTAATTCATGGTATAAAATGGTCACTTATTCCACTCAGTTTACCCCACGCCTTGGCCATGCAGCAGTATATTATAAAACTACTGATGTTATTTGGTCATTTGGAGGTTTGTTTTTTGTATTTTATAATAGCAATGCCCATTATCATCATTAACAGCATCACCACCATCATCACCATCAGTATCATCAACAGCATCATCAACAGCATCGTCAGTTATCCATCATTATTATATTTCATTATCATCACCATGTCTGGGAAGCATGGGTGGTATAGCAGTGTGAGCGCTTGCCCCTCTCATCAATGCGACCGGGTTTGAGCCTCTCTGAGCTCAGTTTTGCATGTGAGTAGAGTTTGTTTGTTGGTTCTCTCCTGTGCTTCAAGGGTTTTTCTCTGGGTACTCCGGTTTTCCTCCCTCTGTAAAAATCAACTCTTAAATTCCAATTCAAACTTGGAAGTAGGACTCCATTTAAACTCACCTATGGCTAAACTGGATGTTTCTGGATAAATATTGATTGTTATTTATTTATTTATATATTCATTTATCTCTACCAACATTTATTCTCAACCTAATTTATCCTCTGATCCTCATCTATCATCATCACTCATCTTAGTGTCCTCACATATTCTTATTTGAAGTTGCCTTTTTTATTTTAGGTTATGATTTAAATTCTGCAAATAATAATTTATTGAAGTTTAATTTGACTACTGCTCAGTGGACAAAAGTACTAACTCCACAGCCCCACCCAGTAAGTATCTAATAATCTGTTCTTCTCGTTATTTGAATCAAGAATGGATTAGTCATGGCACCATTACCTTTCATGTCTGGGACCATGGGTTCAACTCCTGTACATTGACTTTAGGCCAGAGGTGGTTTCATGTGTTTGACCAGGAAGAGTGATCACTAAAGCAGTGATGAAATACTAGTTAGGCCTACTTACAGTTTGGGTACAATCTTTTTTTCATTTCAGACAAAATGTCATTCCCTAGCTTAGAGTATTATTTCTGTGTTTGACAGACTGTTGCACATGAAAAATCATGTGAATGTATATGGTTAGAATAAAAGAACTTTGCTAAACACTTTTATAATCCTGTGTGATATATTGTCTCTTCCAGGCTGGGCGTTACTCTCACACAGCCACTTTATACCAGGATAGTATAATAGTATTTGGAGGACAGTTTAGTGATAACCATCTAACCAATCAAATGTGGAAGCTGAATCTAACTACATTAACCTGGACTCAGCTGTCACCTAATGACCCTAATGCCCCACCCCCTGTCACTCAGCACACAGCAAACCTGGTTGATGACAAGTTATATATCTATGGAGGTGAGATATTTTTTTTTTTGAAGCAATGGTAATAAGGTTCACTTTGTTGGTTAAGATTAAAGTCTTTGGTTTGCTTCATTTTTGACAGGTCGAACAACCAATGAGAGCATTTCATCAGCCATGTACAGATATGACTTGAGCAAAGTAAATACAGGATGGAAGGCAGTGAAATACAAAAGTGGGGGAAACCTTGCTTTAAGAGTGTTAGGACATTCTTCTGTTTACTATGAGGAGATACGTTCACTTGTTGTCTTTGGTGGATTTTACCCAGTTTCATCCAGGTGAGTAAAACAATAAGAGGGTCAATAGCACACTTTTGACTTCCTGGTTGAGTGATCCTGAACAAACTAATACTCCACATCACAGTTTCCACCACCATTGTGAATCCATGTGTGGAAATAAGGCTAACGATGAATTGTCACTGCACTACTTTTATCTGTGAGTGCTGATTTGAAGAATAAAGGCCTTCTGGATGTGGTAATCAAAGCTGTCAGACTTACACGTCTGATACACTTCCTGCTCAGTCTCAAGAGTTTTGATATGAAACTAAAGGAAGAGCCACGTAAAACTTCACACATTCCATGTGCAAAATAAAAGTTTGTCGTTGCCAGCATAATAGTTTCACATGTCAAACTTGACAGTTACTTGTGCCAAACATTTGGGATATAACTTGTAAAAAGAAGTTTGGCGTGTCGTGCTTCACATTAGATCGAAAATTGTTGTATTTGCTATTTGTTGTTTATGAAGCTGATTTTTGT
The DNA here is from genome assembly GCA_015164035.2 of Radianthus crispa. Taxonomy (NCBI): domain Eukaryota; kingdom Metazoa; phylum Cnidaria; class Anthozoa; order Actiniaria; family Stichodactylidae; genus Radianthus; species Radianthus crispa. The sequence continues at coordinate 16,445 of JAABNW020081558.1, forward strand.
TAGGAAAACCTATGTGGGCCGGGCTGAATTTAAATCTGTCATTTACAGTTTGCCTTGCAGTGTTTAACTTTGTCCTTTTGTTTTTAATATCAGGGAGAGTGCCAGGAAGAATATGCTACATGTATTTCATGTTGACGACCTTGTGTGGTCAGAGTGGATGACAGCAGGAGGCTCTAATAAACCTAAGCCATGTGCATTTCACTCGGCTACCATTGTGGGGGACTACATGGTTGTTTTTGGTATGTGTTTATCATCATCATCATCATCATCATCAATCAGCACCAGTACCAACATCATCAAAAGCATCTCATCCATTTTCATTTTCAATTGTTTATACTTGCACTTCAGGTGGTAACAGACATACCCATCAATCAGATGAAACGTGCTATGACAATGATGTACATTTCTTCAATCTCAAGTGCCAAAAGTGGATGTCAGACTCAGTCTTTGATAAACTTTCCCCAGTATCACCCCAATCAACTAAACCTCCACGTGGTAGATTCTCCCATGTGACCCTTGTACGAGACTCTGTGCTGCTCATTTTTGGAGGATATTCTGGAGCTCCATTGGGTAACATGTATGCATACAAACTTCCTGAAGCTGTAGCAGCGGTAAATAGCACAGGAATGGCATTAATTGCTGGTCATTGCAGTAGGTACTTAACTTCTGGGACATGTATTCCTGATCCAGCATGTGGTTGGTGTGCAAGTCAAGTTAAATGCTTTGTAGCTCAAAAGGTCAGTAGATGTTCAACGGGCTGGCAAACAGATAGCTGTTCTGGCCCTTGTAAAGTGCACAGTCAGTGTATATCTTGCTTGACTTGGGGCTCCAGACATACACCAAACTGTGGGTGGTGTGTACAAGACAGTCGTTGCTACCCAGTGACATCACCTGTGAATGCCTGTGAACCACCCAACTCAAGTAATGCAAACAAGCTAAGAGGGTGGTGGGGTACAAGTGGACAGTTTTTGACAGGGTCAGTGGATCAGTGCCGATCCAATGACTACCCTCCTGGTCTGATAGCTATTTCCCATACCACAACTCCAAAAGTGAATCACCCGGATAATGTCGGCATAGTGTCAGTCTCCAAGGAAAAGATTGCTTATCATCCAGTTCTCTCAAAAAGAGTTATCAAGAAAACCCTTGTGGGTTTTATTTATCCCTTCAAGTACAAGTCCTCTCCATGGTCAACATTCTATCTTCGAATTAAAACAAGCAACGTGTTCCTCCTGAGCAACACCTTGTATCTTAGTGTAGATGCTAGCAAAAGCACTACGGTAAGCAATAACTGATTCTTGGGAATTATTATTATTGTACCAATACCTGGTAATTATAATCACTAGTTTGCAACAAATTAATTATCCTGCTCCTGCTCCTGCTCCTGCTCCTGCTCCTGCTCCTGCTCCTGCTCCTGCTCCTGCTCCTGCTCCTGCTCCTG
>JAABNW020081780.1:0-20645 GCA_015164035.2 Radianthus crispa
TAGCATAATTTCTCATATATCACTCATTGTAACAATCATTTTCAATCTTTCTACTGAAGATGGCAAACGTCTTGCCGGAACGGCATAGGGTAAAACATGGACTGGACCCTTGGACCCTTGGACTCTGGACTCTTGGACTATTTTTTTTGGACCTACTTTTGAACCATTATATCTATTGTGGCTGTTGGGCATTATAGCCAGTAGTTTTTTGCTTTTTATAGGGTTTTGGAGTTTATTTGGCCGCTTTCAGTAATTTCATTTGCCTGCACACCGAGCTTATTTTAAAATGTTTTTTCATACATTTGAACGAAAGAGAAAAGTAAACATAATGGAGCATTCAAACACTGTTCTCTGTCAGCCGGTTTTTTGAGCGCGTATAAACAACAACAAGTTCTTCATCACCAATGTTTTCGCAATTTGAGCCCAAGTTAATTTGACCCAATTCCATTACGTTGTTGCGTGGCTAAACAGTTTTCGGAAGTTCACCACATGCCTGTATATCGCAATTCCAAAAACTAAAAGCAAAAAGACAACAGGGACTGCAATCTAAGTCTCAATGAATCCATCGTACTGTGCGTGAAGCTGACCTTGAATGGCAAAGCTTGAATGGCAAAGCTTGAATGAACACTAACAAAGATCGGGGCCGGGGAGATGAAGGTGAATGTAGTTCAAAGTCGTAAAGCTTGACCTTACAGACGAAGATGTAAAATTGACCCTTGATATTGTGCTCTCAGTTATTTTAATGTAAAAGCTCATCGTAGGAGTACTGGCAAAGTTCGTACTTTTAGTTTGGTTTGCAGTTGCATACTGAAGAAACTACAGGAGACGGTCTCGTAGCGATTATGGAACTTGCGCTAACAAGACAATGGGTAGGACGCCTGACTGTGAAGTTGGCAAATGAATCCCTAAGCAGGAACACAGCTAATAAAAATAGACACATCAAACATATTAAAGCATTTCTTTTTCTTTGAGAACAGAGAAGCTAACTTTGGTTTGATTGGCGTAGAGTCAAAACCTAGCGATTTATAACCGCTTTTCTAAATATCACGTGACCTATGAGCACGCTAATAAACAAAAAAAATTGACCCCGGGACCACTCTCTTCTCATTCCCTCCGACTACATCGTAAACTAAATAATAAGAAGAAGAGGAAAAGGAAGAGGAAGAGGAAGGGATAAAAAATTGTGTCATGCGAAGTGACGAGGACTGAAAAAATTCGGCGAATAACACATGCTCTTTGCATCCTAAATACTTTGCTAAAATGATTGCTAGTAAACAGCAAGTCTAAACTATATCAAATGTATATTTTTGAATTACTGCGATTTTTCATATTTTATGTTCTCACCGTCGGCTCTCGAAGATCTTACGATCGAAATGCCCACAAAAATTTATTTTTTCAAATGCCCTACCATTAAACTTTCTTTTGATATAATGTAGAATTTCAGGCTTTTTTCCAAATGAACCTATAAAAAAGTATAGAGTCCCATGCACATTTGAGGGTTTTACCCCGTTGAAATTCTAAAGGTATGGTTCCTCAATAAAAGTCGTATTTTATTCAGCTTTTCTATAATTCAGTTCTTTCTAATGTGCTTTACGTACAGGTTACATATATGTGGTGTGTGCTACACATGCGTATGCAAGTTCTTCTGGACCCTTTTTGCTCCGCGACAAGCCGTTCAACGAAAAAGGGTCCTGATAACTTGCAAACATGGACCATCCCCACCTAGTCTTGGGGAGGGTAGTCTCCTTTGCAGCCGTTTTTAGTGTCGGTGTAAATTCCCTCCTACTAACTCGTTATTCGGGGGGAGGGGGGGGGGGTGGTAGGGAGTGCGGGGACTATAAAATGACCAGTGCTTACTAGTATGCGGCAACGCCCAATACTCACCATTGTCAAATGCTTCCGCAGTGTTAGACTTCAAGATGACCAAGTGTGTCGCGTGATTTTGCTGTATCAAAGTCTCCGTTTTGCAAGGTTTCTTACAAGAACAAGGAACAGACGGGGCAGAGTTCAGAACAGACGCCCCGGATTACGGAAAATATTTTCGAAATGCCGTAATGCAATAAAGTCTGTTTATTAAAACGAAATAATAAGAACGTTGTACTAAAAGCCAGTAGTAATGATAAAATGTTTATGACTATTCGGTCGTATATGTTATGGCTTCTGGTTGGCCAAATTGGTGGGTGGATGTTGGCAGAAAGTACAGTTCCCTAAATACTCGTCCTCTCCGAGGGAATCACGCGCTAGTCACTGGATTTTCATGATATTCACACGCTTCAATAAACCAACCAATCAAATTAAAGCAAATGGTTTTCGCGCCAAGCCACAGCCAATCAGCGAAGAGATTCTTTCTGTTTTCTTCCGTCATGTGACGGTCCGCCATTTCTAAGAGACGTACGTGTTCCAAGAGTCAGAAAGGATGAAATATTCTTGGATTTTTCATGATGCTTTCGAAAATATTTTCCTTTAATACTCGAAAAGCTGGGAAAAAGAACCTCGAAAGTGATGTGTAAGTTTATTTTCAGGGTATTTTAGCGTGTTGATGTGGCGAGAAATTGTGCTTTGCACAAGCCTTGTGACACCGTTTCATCATGAACGTCTGGGCTGGCCAACATGGACAACCTCCTAGTTCCCTACTAAAAAAATATATATTTTTTTCACTTTAAAGCGGAACAGAAGTACCATTGGCATCTGGAGGGTAAGTTTTATCCCTAAATACACCATCATAGATCTCGATCTTGAAAACTGTCGAGAATTTCAATTTAAGCTTATAGTAAGACTTAAATATCGTTCATCAACCGTCGTTCTTATCACATACGCATATCAATCCTTTTTAAATACGTCTTCTTGCTGGCTTCTCTGCTTTTTGAAATTGCCTATAAGCATATTATTTTGTGTATGTTGCAACAAAATTGTCTTAATTCTTTTTTGGATATGATTCAGACTTTGAATATTTCATTTAAGTTATGCATAGATAACATTAAGTCTTAATTTATGTCGAATTCATAATATTGTCTGTTAGTTTTAGAAAAACCTACTAGTGGTCTAGCTATCACCAATGGAGCACTGGGATTGGCTGAGCTACTAGGGGTTTATATTAGTGACAGGCCTCAAGTAGCGAAAAGCGCCGGTTTAAAGAGCCAAAATAATTTATTTTGCACAAATTAAATTTTTTTCATCCTTTATTGAACCTATTATTACGTTTTTACTAAAACAATTAGATCTCGAGGACGAATGGACTACGGGTCAGCCTCATGGGCTATTCAAACTCGTAGTCCAAGAGGCCGAGAGGTGTAATTGTTTTAGTATTCACCAACGTATTGGACCAAAGTCGAATGAAACTCAACCATACAAGAAGAGAAAAATGTTTTATTGATATTATGTAACATTTGAAAGAGCTTCCTCTTAACTCAGGCTATCACCAATAGCCCGAAGTAAGGGAGCCAATCAGAATGCAGGATCTGTAATAGACCATACGTTGGTGAATACTAAAAGTGAATAACCCATGGGTCCTTTGGCCTCATGGGCAATTGACTCATAGACCATTTGGACTCAAGGACTAATTGTTAAATAGTTGAATTTAGAAGAACCTATGGATCCTTTGCATAGAATTGCCGGTACAACTTCAGAATACCCGGCTAATGATATTCATGATATTCATTCTATTGTGTTTCTATTGTATGTATGTGTCGTTCTCAAAAGATGAATATTATTAGCCGGGTATTCTGAAATTGCTCCGAATTGCCTAAAACATTACAACAAGAAATCTTTGTTATTTTTACACAGAAAATATAAAAGCTTATTTTGTTTATAATTTTTTTCCAAAAAAAGAAATTATCTGCAAGTAATAAATGTAAGCTTATGCTTATAACATATATAATGCATTTTGTCTATATATTTGATTATAAAACTTTTCTTTTACTTCCTTTGTTTGGCATTTGTCATTTCTGTCATACCTTTGCTTTCTCTTTTGATGACATAAACAGGAAGTCAGTACATGGAAGAAATATTTTTTGGCAAACATTTTCCCCCACAGACATACCCCTTTCTACAGACATGTTTATTCTGTAAAGGTTTTCCAGTTTATCCAAGCAATTGGTTTGTGCAACCAAATTTTGAATCCAAGAAAGAAAGAGATATTTCAGAAAATATTTCCTTGTTTGTCTAGTGTGTATAAAAAAAAATTCAAAAAATGTATTTTATAACAGCAGAGATTTAATTTGGATTAAATCTAAAATATAGGTTCGGACAAAATGCATAGGTAAAAATACGATGAAAAAAACTCAATAAAGGAGAATAAGATAAGTGCCTATTTCACTATTTTGAAAGTTTTGATGACCTTCATTATTGCTTTTATAATTTTGTGAGAAATGATTTACATCTGAGACTGATTGTCAGACATCAAATCATGTTCTGACTGGTGAGAACCTGTATGTTTGGAGGCAAAAACTTCCTTATGATCTTCAAGGTGCCTTGTTCATAATTGTTTATAACATCAAAGTTCCAGTTGGTCAAACATTCCTGCTTTATGCATCATTAAGAACATTTTTGATGTAGTATGCTCATGTTTAGATTCAAAGGATGGTATTGGCACCAGTTGGCTTTCATTACAGTGTGACTATCTTCAACCAAAGCCACCCAATTTAGAAATTTTCTTCAAACTTTTTCATTTGACTTTGCAACTATTTAACTGTAATTAGTAGAATGGAAGTAATGGTAAATTGTAGTGCTTGTGGACGAGGTTTGGATTCTGGGCGAACACCCTTGGAATATATGTATTCTGAAAAATTAATTTCTGACCTTGTTGGGATTTGAACCCACGGCCTTTTGAATTGTACACCGATGCTCTCCCAGCTGAGCTAGAGGTCAGACTGAGAGCAGGCCGGGGTGAAATAGATGTTAGGTCGTGGTAATTGAAATGTAATGATATGAATATGTGGAATACATATATTCCAAGGGTGTTCCCCCGGAATCCAAACCTCATCCCCAAGCACTAAAATTTACGATTACTTCCATTCTATACATAATAGTGCCACGCGGTCCACATATTCATGTAATTAGTAGAGTCATCATAAATTATAACTAACTGTTTTCAGGTGATTTCTGATAACAAACAAATCAAGTTACAAGTACAATCTAGAAGTAGATAATAGATTGTTCAAACCCTTTAGCCTGGTTCTGACCAGCATCGTAACCATAACCCACATCATATGCAGACTCAATAGTACATTTATCACCTAGGTGTGAAAGAAGACACATACAAGTACTGCTAATGAGCAGTACAATACTGAGTCTGCGAATGTCACTTATGATTACAATTATGATGCTCCTGTGAACCAGGCCTTAAGCTTGGCTTCTTAATATACTGAAGAAAGTTTAAGCAGTTTGACTTGACTATAATTCCGGGCAATTTGACTATAATTCGTTGGAGTAGTTGGACTGTAAGGATTGGGCATCAATCCTTGAAAAACTAGGATATGTATTTTTGATGTCTTCATTAGGATATTCCCAGATTTTGATGATAGCCAGATTCGAGTATTGGTATTTAAAGACTGTGATCGTAAAGGCAAGACCCTGCTGTACGACTCTAAGATTGCTAAGCAGATACAGGAGGACCGAACACAGGTGAGTACACTTGGCATCATTGATGAAATCATGGCTTGTGGGCTATAAAGACTACTTTAGACCAGCAAATTAATTGCCAAATTGCTGAGTTATTTCTTAATATTGGTCAATCAAACATAGTAATGTATGTGATCCAGTGACAATAGCCCTTTTCCAAGATTTGGCCTGATGTACTTACAAGAAGCACTTTCCTTATGGGATGAAAAAAGCAATCAAAGATTCTAGCATGCTTACAGTGCCACTACTCCAACCAAAGCCACCCAAATAAATTTTCCACAAATATTTTCCTTCAACTTTGTGACTATTTAACTGCAATCAAACTGTGTCCAGATCTTTTTTGATTAGAAACAGACAAATTTAAAGTAAAATACACATAGATAAAGCAAAAAAATTAACATTTGTGATGATTCTATTGTTCAAATCCTCGAACGTGATTGGATAATTTGTGGAAAATTTGTCTGGGTGGCTTTGGTTGGAGTGGTCACATTGTATTGAGCCAAAATAGGTTATTGATTAATCAGCACTCATTCTAAATGAGGAAACAACTGTCTATAGGGACTGTATGTTTTAATGAGAGGAAGGAGGGCTAGGGCTTTAAGAGGAAGGATCGCCAAAAAAGTAATGTCATATTTATTGTGAAGGGCCAACCTTTTATTCCTAGCTAAGGGGAGGTTCACCGATATCACAGGGAAAAAAAAGAAAAAAAAAAGATTGTTTTTTTCCATAAACCATGATGGTTTTTATTGTAAAAACCATTGATCAATAGAAATCACATACTGCGGGTTCTGAATGCGCGTTTAATGGGTCCATTAGTTGTGTTCGTTGATATCGTTGCATTTGCACCTTGCTACATGGAATGGGAGATGCCAGAATGCACAGTTAACCAATCAGAGCACTGAAAATTATGCCAATCAGCAGCTAATTATCTAACGGTGCACTCTGGTGCCTAGAAACATGGTGCATTCCATTTAGCAACGTGCCAATGCAACCATATCAACAAGTGTGACTACGTAATTGAGCCGTTAAACACTCAATCAAAATCCACTGTAATCTGCTTTCTGATTGGTTATTGAACTCTGAGTGACCGCGGTTGGAGTAGAATGACAGTAATTCCATGATTTTAACTACTTGTAGTGATTTTTGTGTTCTCATGATGATAGGACAAACCTCAAAGCAAACAGCATGACAAAACAAGAAAGCTAGACCATAGCCATGGGAACAGCACAACTCCACTCAAAAAGAAACAACTGGTACATAGTAGAAATATTTTGTAATTCTAGAGTTTTAGAATTAAACCTATGTTCTTATTCTTTATTCCAGCATCGGCGATCCAGCAGTGACTCTACCATGTTGGGAGAAATGATCTTTGGATCAGTAGCAATGACATATAAAGGATCCACAGTCAAAGTTCATCTCATAAGGTACATGTCACAGTAGTTTCAGTCTTGGAAATCAATTTTCAAGCTTGATTAATATTGATTGTGATTTTTGTAAGAAAAAGGACTATGAGATTGCTTTCTTTGTGTTTATTAGATCTCCACATCAGTTGCTAATGACAAAGGTGTTCTCTCTTCGCCCTCGTATGCCCGTATCAAGTAACTGCAGGTAAGTATTCCATGTGCCCCAGTCAAAAGTATTAACTGACTTGAATACAGTGGATCCCAATTTCTGATTGGTGAACTTACTTACCGCATAACACTTTTTCTTATAAACGACTTATGCTTGCTTAATTCTTTTTCATGAAAAGCTAAATCTTGCTAAACACTTGTTCATAAATGGCTAATGCTTTGCAAACGCTATGCCATAATTTGAATGATCTGTCAAGAAGAGCTTACACTTTTCTAGAATGACCTAATGGTTTTTCATAAATGGATGGCAGTTTTTCAGAGCCTTAAATGCTTTTTTGAACTACAGGGTGGAAAAACAACGGGGCCACTGTTTTTCCAATTTCAAAATTTAACTTGCAGCAAAAATCCAATTTGTTAATCGTTTCATTTGTGTCTCTATTGCTTCTAATTTTTGACAAAATTCTGTCAAATGAAAATAAAGCTACTTGGAAATATTCACAAAAATGTCAGTTTTGTTTCTGATCACAATATCACCTCCCCCAAAGTACGAAGCTTTATTTCTCAAATGACGCATTCATTAAATTTTGGTAGCATTTGATATTTTGTTCTTCAGGTATCAGGAGGGTTGTTTTGGAAGATGTTTTCAAATTTTTTTTTCTGTCATAAAGGAGTATGTTACATAAGCTTTTATCACAGGCTTACCACCCTAAGTACTTAGTGGTTTATGGCTTATACGTGCTTGGGATCCCTGTGGTACATCTATTGGCCGTTGACTCTGTTTCATCAATGTAGTTCAAATTCTGCTTCAGAAATCATCCCTCGAAGTTGATCCTAAAATATTTTTATCCTAGAATAAAGATTATTTATTACCTGTTCTGAAGTTTTTATTCAGCCAAAACGCCTCGTTAAATGCTTGTTTGGGGGTTTAAAGTTTGGCGGTTGGTTTGAATCACTCTCCTGAGTGAAAAGTGGGGGAAAGGCTGGCAACTCCAACCTCTGAATCTACAACCAACACTCAATCCAACCGGATTTTGCCGGACTTTGGATTATTGCATGAAAATGAAAAGGCTCATGAATTATTAATGAAAAAATATTTATGAGAATATGCAATCAGTTCTTTGTCGATGAGACTCTAACACCTTTTCTTGTATTTGTAGTGAGAATACAGATAGTTTCATGAGCAGTACTAGTCATGTAGACTCAATCCTAGAAGATGGCAGCAGAATAGAGAGTGACTGTGTTTCTCTGTCATCACAAAATGGCAGTCCTAAAGATTCCCATCTAGTCCAGGACAATGCTTCCACTCCTGTAGCTGTGCCGCAGATAACCCCCTCAGTTCATATCGAACCTGAGGATGATAGTGGATTTACTGCTTCACTTGACAGTGAGTATAATGTTTTGAAATTTCACAGACCTTGAACATGTGATTATTTTAACAAGATGAACCGTCCTGGGCAAAATAGAACTTGAAGCACTAGAATGACCAAGCTACTAACCTCATGCTTTACAAATTTTACAAAAAAAATGTATATCCAATAAAGCAAATCATCATGCTTTACATATTTTTCTAGTTTTGAAATGCAAGAATTACATGTTTTAACCCTTCTAGGATTGTCTACCTTGTCTCCACTCATTACTGTATTTACCCTTGTATAGTCCGCACTTTTTTTCATGAAATATTGGCTTCAACACTGGGGTGCGGACTATCTGAGGAAACATGGTAGAAGATCGCACTGAGACCACCTACAGTAATTTGCATATGAATAAACGAACTAAATAAACAACATGGCGGAAAGCATAGTCATTGACTTTCCATGATTTGTTGGCTCCTAAAAGAGCTTTTTTATTTGATTGACTTAGATTTTTTTCCCTTTAGTAGTTCTTTTAGCTTGTTTATTGTTGATTTTTGGAACAAGCAAATGTTATCAGACAAGGGATCTCCATTTTCCCGACTGAGCTTGATTTGACGTCTTTGATAACGACCACAATAACACCTCCATGTGAGACAAAATACCAAGTTATTTTGGACTACTCTCTTGGCAAATGGCCAACCATTTGACCATTCAAAGTTATCTTAACAGCAAATTTATCAAACTTGTTCTTGAATTCTCTTTGTCAAAACTTTTTTTCCTGAAAATCTCGTCCCAAACTCGGGGTGCGGACTATACGTGGGTAAATACGGTATATTTTTTATCTCCTTTTGTGAGCTTTTAATTTTAATAGCTTACCCCCCCTCCATCAAGATCCAGATGTCAATCTATTTTGCATCTATAAATAGACCCTTTCAATTACGTGACAATGTTTCCCATTTCAGACCACATATATCATTCCCAAGAGTATTATTTCTTTGTTTAACAGTGACACATGAGAGGACACATGAATATGGATGCACCTTAAAGAGTCGAGGGTATGACACGGGGTCTGAAATGGGAGAACATTGTCATGTAACTGAAAGGATCTATAAACCAAGATAAAATATCATAACCCCATGGCATTACTCACCTGGAAAAATATTTTCATTTATCATCATATCCCTCTCTAGATAAATATTATGAATTCTCTGAGTATTAAAAAAACCTTTGAAGCATAGGTTGTATAGAATAATAATAATAATATGATTATAAAGCCTCGTCTTGAATTGTTCTGTTGGTTTTCACTCTACCAGTACATTGAAAGTGGGCTAATAAGAACAATTATGAGTTAGTAAATTAAATTAAATAAATAAAAATAAATTGGAGTAGGCTAATCATCCCCCTTGCAGCCTAGTAGCTGAATTATGGGGACGCAGCTCAACGTGGCCGAGTTGAAGGCATACAAGGGCGCCTCTGGCTGCTGCCATATGACCCATGTCTGGCCACGGAACACAGCCTAGATCGAATCAAGGTTGGTTTTTGTGGAGGGAGGAAAAGTGGAGTACCCGGAGAAAAACCCTCAAAGCACAGGAGAGAACCAACGAACTAAACTGACATATGATGCCGGGTCCTGGAATCGAAACCCGGGACCATAGTGGTGAGAGGCGAATGCTCTCACCCCTGCACCACCTGTGCTCCCCTTAGTAATAATATAATACCACCTGTTGTGTTCCAGGTTTATGTTGCCCTGGTAGTGTCACCTCCTTGTACACCCCTGCATCATCTCCATGTGGTAGCTTCCATAGAAGGTTTTATCGTAGTCAGGTCACAAGTATTGATAGTAAATTCAACAAGAAACAGGAAGATTCTTCTGAAGAGGTAAGAAATATGGCTGGCTAAGAAAGCGAACATGATCACTGGTCAATCATTTTTGTGGTGGGAGGAAAATCTTGGCAGCAGGAGAGAACCAAGAAATGACTCTATTCCTATAAAACACCATGTCAATCTTGCTGGGCCTAAACCTGGGTGGCTTTCTTAGTGAGAGGACAGCTGACTTGCCTCTCCACCTGCTGTGCTTCCCACACATTGATGTGCAGTCACAATCATTGGAATTTTGATTTTAAATTTAATATTGTTCATATCACAGCCTAATTCCCCAGTTCTTAGACGTCAACCTAAGATTGGCATTGGAATACTTTTTCCTCTGAGTGACAAAGAAGAGCAAAGCAGGTTAGTTGAAGAAATGATTTATGATTTTTTTGTTTATTAAGGCCAACCCTGACTCAACACTATTGCTTTCATCACTGCTAACAGTGACACTAATTTCAACTTAAGATCCCTGTGTTATCCATGTCAAGAAAAATCTTAGTTTGTCTCGATTTTTGTCACTGGAGATGATTTTCTGAGCCCATAACATGTGCTTTCAGTACAAGGTTTCAGAGCAAAATTTTTATAGTGTAAAAGTGTAGTCTTAGTCGAAATTAGTGTGTCACCACAGCAAGAAAACAATGACGTCAGTGCTAATATTTTCAGGCATTTGTCTAAAGGCCGATTTTGAGTTTTTGAGGCAGAATTTTTTTCCTTGTTGCTCTTGCCATAACTTAAAAAAGAAAGTGCTGTCTTTTAGAGGTATCAAGCTAGTCCTCTGTAAAATTTCATGATGTAAAATGCTTTCCATCTCAGTCGACATTTTCATGCAAAGCATCTTATTTTGTGAAATTTAGGGAAAATTCATTCACAGAATGTTTGATGCTCTCCTTTAAAAGTTGCTTGATGAATTTTTCGAAGCATTTGCCAAGCACTGAGTGAATTTAAGTTTTCAAAGGGTGCCAAAAAATTTCCAAACTTTGGTCTGTTCTTTGAATCTTTACTTGAGTTTGTTTACACCAGAGTTTTACTTTGATTTCTGCCTGGCTCTTCCATCCAGGATGACAAACTGCATAGTTCTACTATTGGGTGCTAATGGTAAAGCATTGTTTTGGTAACATAAAAAGGATGATTCTGGTTTTGGCTGGCTGGGAGTAATTCTTTTTCTATTTCTACTTTTGCATTGAAAAACCATATTTCCTTTGCTTCCAACACATTGGGTTTAAGGTGAAGTTACACATGGCAACTTGCAATGCCAATTTTTCACATGCACGCTGTAAAAATTTAATAATTATGAATTCAAAAGTCTTGAATGAAAAATTTGTAACTTGTAGCCAAAGTCAAGTTTGTGCTAAAAGTTGTTCTGTTTGTCATGTTTACTTCATATAAACTTTGTGCAAGACAGTGTTGCATGAAAAATCGGTGTTGCAAGTTGCCCCATGTAACTCCACCTTTACTGTGTGAGCATGACCACCTGATACCCCTTGGCTGTTATAGGACTCAAATAGTGGAACCAGTTTGTCATATATGCTGGAATGTGGAAGAGCCAGGCAGAAAACAAAGAAAAAAGCTGGATGGGTGTAAACAATGGACAATGTAGAAATGTGAGCGGAGATTCAAAGAATAATAAACCAAAGTTTGGGAATCTTTTTCAGCAAATTCAAACGATTCTCCAAAGATTCTCAGAGATTCAAAGATTCTCCAGAATTTTCAAAACAGCACTTCCTTCTTTTTAAAGTTATTATAATGCAACAAAAAATATGCTAAGGGGTAAAATATTCTGCCTCAAATAACTTGAAATTGGCCTTTAGGATTTTCTTCAAACTTTTTAAATGTTAGATAAATGCCTGAGGATAAGCATTAATAATGATGATGATGATGGTGGTGGTGGTGGTGATGATGATGATATGCATTAAAATGCGTAAAAATGCAGCTGGAAAAAACCCATGATGTCAATGATTCGTTGCTTTGGTAACACCAATTTTAACTAGGACTACATATACTTCACTTCAGTGTGAAAAGTATAGCAAAACATTACCTTATCTTGTCATCTCTTTCAACTTTTTCAAGCTTCAAGTTCTAATGGTAGAAGCTACAGTACCTCAAAATGTTTGGATTATGGAATATGCAATTTTTAATACTTTATCATTACTTTCTTGCAGTGCCCTTCAAGGGTTTTTCTTTGCACATTTTCCACTATTTGATTCACATGTGTATCGGCTGAAGTTAGCAGTTGAGAGGGCTTGTCATTCCAGAAACTCATTTGCAATGCAAGTTACAGAGGTAAGAATTACTAAGGGTAAAACCATGCATGCACATAGCATACTCCCAACTGAAAAAAAAAAACATCTACAGTAGGTTGAAAAGGTCAAACCATCAAAGCTAAGAGCAAAGAGTGTTGTGGGTAGTGGATATCCTGGTCATTTTGAGTGTTTGCGCGCAGATATGTGCGTGAAGAGTGACAAAATTCTTTGTTCCCTAACTTGACACCCATAATCTTGGTTTTTAAATCTTCCATACAGGCAGTTGATAGATTTTGTGAAGAAATCAGCAACTTGCTCAAAACTCCAAGACTCAAGGTACAGTATGCCTCGGTAGAAAACCTCTATATAATTTGCTTCATATTGTCTGCTGTACTTCAGATTGTATGATGCTACTCTTGGGAGTCTGATTCTTGCAGCTGTAAATATTCCCAAAAGTAATTCCCCAAGGGAATGTAGAAAAGTTGATTTTCGTGAAGGGATGAAAATCTGTAGTCCCTGGCAAACCCCCCCTGGAAGCATGAAAAGACCCAACAAGCAACTTCATTCAAATAATGACAGTGTGCCTGTCAGGGCTTCTGCCCAGGTCTCCTAGGGTGACAGGCAAGCACTCTCATGGTAGGCATTTACTGAATGATCTCCTTTTGTTTTGTTTCCATAGCAACCAGTGTGGCTTGACATGATGACATTTCCTGATCACAGAGGGGAATTGTGTGAGAAGTTCATGGAACAGCTGACAGATTGTCTAAACTTGTATAATAACAAAGAAACAAATTTGTAAGTATATATAGCAGTAACCATTTTAGCAAAACTCAAAATGCCTGTTTTGACATCATATTCCAAGGCCTAAATTATTACCCTTTTCATCTGATATCACTTTTCCTCCATTTATTGAATTTTTGCTTCGAACACCCTTGTGTGATAAAATTACATCCCAGTCCTTGGCTTTTTATGCTTTTCTTGTCATCAATTTATTTCCATGAGATGAGCCACCCAGCCATTTCTTTCTACCAAACCACTTCATTGCTTATCGCTTTTTCAAACTTTCGCCTGCAATAAATTATGGGTAACTGACATGTTATTGTTTGACATGGAGCTTTCCTTATCTTACTCTCTCAATGTTTTCATGTTTTGAGCCGCCAGTCCCACAGCCCAAATATCATCTTCAGAGCATTCTCCACAAGCCAAATATTCCTTAGATTGCCGCAGTAGGTCTGATGGCTTATCTACTTTGTAGCTCATGGGATAGTAATGCCAAAATTCTCATTTGTAGTCTTCATGATGTACAAACTTTGACAATAAAATCCCTTGCAACATCTCATTTCTTTGAGAAAATGCTGACTGTCCTAGGGCTTCATGATGCCCTCCAGCACCATACACACAGAAAAATTTCTTTAAAATTCTTCTGTTTTTGAAAATCCTTGAAAGCAGATGTAAGTCTACCAGTAATGGCTGCTTCAACAAGCAATAATGATGCCACTGGTGAACTTCATCTGTCATTTGAATAAATTTAACACTGACATCCTTAAAAAAACTTGCATGCAAGAGAGTTAAAGAAATGTAGTTGTTGTTGTTCATTCGACCGTTTTATACATACGTACATTGATAAAAACTGCTTTCACTATTTCATATTTTTTCAGGTCCCCTTCACTTTTCTGACCATGAATTATATTGTTTTGCCAACAGTTTTCTCACTTCAGTATTATCTGCTGTCCTCACTCATCATCTTGCTTGGGTGCCTACTGTTATGCCTGCTGGTGCAGCACCAAGCAGAGCATACCTAGACAAACATTCCTCCAAAACAGTAAGTCACCATGATTAGAGTGTATTTCGTATGAGTGGGACCATACCGTACAGTGACCGTATTGTGACCGTACCTACGGACCGTAATCTAAGGACCGTAACAGTGATCTAACAAAACATGCATGCACCGTAAACTTGCTTTTCCGTAACGTAGCAGTGTCCATACCATAACTCTTATGGTCCGTTTCCCACTCATACGAAATTCGCTCTATCTTTAGCATTAGTTCCACATCATGTTAGCTGTATAGTAATATTTTGTGATATGTAACTCTGATTCTTTCTTACAGCTTGACCTTCTGGCTCAGTCACATCCTTATAATCCACTATGGGCCCAGTTAAGGTGTGTTTATACTGTTAACGCAATTTGTCATTTTCAAACAAAATTCAATTGTCCCTGCCATATAACACACACACACATATTTCTAATAACAAACAAATGACAAATCTTATATTTATACACAGTAGGCTTTCAAGCTAGAAGCTTTTGGGGCCATGCACACAACTCTCAACTCACATGTTGATTTTTACGGAGGAAAACCCAAAAACCCAGAAAAAGCCCTCATTGCACAGGAGAGAACGACACATCAAACAAACTCCACTCTGCGTACATAATCTTGCTCAATCCAGGGCTTGAACTTGAACCATAGCAGTGAGAAGCGAGTGGACCAACCACTACGCCACCCATATCAAATAATATGAAATGAACAGGTTTTAGGTGAGGCTGGCCAGTGTAAATAATCCAGTAAATGTATGGTGGTTCTGAATGCTCAAGCTCAACTATCTCTTATTCTGCTGTCATTCAAGGGACTTTGGAATGGGTCTATTAACTCTCTTCTGTTGTTGTTATTGTTGTTGTTTTTGAAATATCTTGATTTCTTATTTTATGTCGTTGAGTACTTTGTAGAAGTACATGATTCCTTTATTAATTCTTATTTTCCACATACTTTACCCCCAGTGATCTATATGGTGCTATAGGTTACCCACTAAAATTAGCAAGAACTGTTGTCATTGGAAAAAACTCCAAACTTGTTGGTCAGCTGCTGCAAATTCTAAGTTACTTTATCCGATGCACAGAAATCTTTGAACATACTCTTGACAGAGTTGATTTGCTGGAACATGATTTTTGTCATTCAGATTTAGAGACAGAAAATTGTTGTCTTTGTCGAAAAAGTGATGAAAGAACTAGTGAACTTGATCCGTGTCATAAGCATAGTATTTGCAATCCATGTATTGAGAAAAGTGGCCTGTCAATATGTTCCAATTGTCAAAAACTAGTCCCAAAAGAGCTGGAAGAAAATATGCCTCTGCTGTCTTCAGAGCTGTCAAGAACACTATTACAAGGACTGCCATGCTGCCAGGACTGTGGACTTTTGCAAAGAGATGAAAAAATGGAAGAAATAATCCGCGTGAATAGCATGTCTGGAACATGTGGGTGTCTGCCAAAATGGACATCTGCAAAGGGACTACAGCATTTCCTAAATGATTTAAATTATTTAGAAAGAAGTGAGACTTTTAAGTGTTATTGTTGTGAAGAGAAACAAGAGAAGGAAGAAAGTACTGTCATTTCAGCTTTTAAATGTTACTGTACTGGTGATTCCAAATGCAGTCTTTGTTCATCCCTGAAAAATGGCTTGAATACAGACTCCCTCAAAAGTTTGGAGTTGAAAAATGGACAGACGAAAGAATGTGTTCTGGATAGTATATTCCTACAGCTTTTACTTCATGACCAGTTTTGCCCTAAATTAGAATGTAAATGTTCAACACCAAAGGACAATGCTAGTTGCTTGGATCTGGACTTGGAACAGGACATCTCAGAACAAAATGATGTGGAGTCCAACGATTCATCTGCTCGTAGCAGTTCACTGGATTCAGGTTTTCATCAAGGGACTCCTTGTTGCTCCAAGAATAAAGAGGAGCTAGATGAATATTTGAGTCTAGACACTCTTGAAGATGAAGATGAATTTGGGCCAGAAGAACTTCCACTTCCAGGGTATGTGAAGTTTTTCATTTTTGTATTTTTCTACTCTGTTGTTATTTAGATGTTACTGTGGTCCTCAGTCACGTGAGACAGTATTTGAAATGCATTTGCCATCTAGGAATCGAGTTTTGGTGGATGTCAGGATGTGAGGTTTCCAGGACTCCTTTGATCACCATTTCCATTCACATTTTGGTGCAAAGGTGGATCCAGGGGATGCAAAGGGGGGCTATAATGAGCCGCACGCTCCCTTATTACATCTTGATACCGCTAATACCAGAATCCTCTACAAATTCTTTTTATTATTTCAATATTTTAACTCCCCTGGGAGTCCCAACATCAATATATGGTGTTCATTAGGGACAAAATGAGGGACCACCAAAAAGGATTCTGGTAGTAGTGGTAGAAGGGGAATGGAGATTTTCTAAGCAGCGCAATTGCTAATAGTTTCTCAGTTAGCTGAATGTTCTTGAGTATAAGAATAGATCTAAAATTTTACCAGAAAACACTGCAGAGGTTCTCAACTTCCTTTTTTAATATTTAATAGCCGATGACACTGAAAAGACGTTTTTTCAGGAGTTTGCTTTGCTTACAGCAATCATTTGACAATTGAGATTTGTCAGTGAAAGTTCGTGTTCAACAGCATTGCCTCATTCCCAAGGCCACATGATAAAGCTCGTCAAGATTTTTTAAATTCTGCTAAACTGGCAAAGCAGTTTCTTGTACTTCACTTATTCCTTCCACATATATAGTTTCCATCTAAGATAGAAAAGAATCCCAGAATCTTTTTGTAAGGTCTGTGGATCTATTCAAGGTCAGCAGTATACGTTCCTGTATACATATCAATACTAGGTTTTCATATTTTTTGGGCATCCTTCATATTGCCAGGGTGGATCCAGGACATGAAGGGGAGGGGGGATAAAAAAAATATTTGTATTTGCATAAACCTAATTTAAAAGGAGTGCCAGAGATTTAATTTTGCTCAGTCAAAACCTATTTATGTAAACAAAAGAGGCGGGGTGCCCTTCCCCCGGCCTTCCGAGATCCACCTCTGCATTGTGTTGGAGAATTTACCACAATGTAGAGAAAAAGCACTTTGTTTACATAGAGAAGTTTATTGCAAAAGATGAGAGTAATACATGAAGTAAAGCCGAGTTAAGTTCATCACGAGTAATCTGTATTTCTCGAATTAAAGCAATACAATGCCATAGTTTTGTTATCACATCCTTTCATGCTGCCCAAATGATGAGCTGTTATATGGAAACCGGTTTGATTGACATCCAGCAAAACTCCATTTCCAGAGGCGAATGCAGGTCAAACAGGTTGTGTGTGACTGAGAATCACACATTTCAATGGTGTTTGCCCAAGATTCAATACGTTCACCAAAAAGACTGCCAATTCAAAGAGGTATGATATAAGTAACTCTTGCAGATTTTAATGTGGTAGTGCTTTGTAGTTGCCGACATTGAAATGTTAAAGCCAAAAACACTGACTTATTCTCATTATTTTGTTAAAACTTTCAGGCTTGAAGATGAATCAAGTCAGGATGAGGATGATATCAAGAAATCTCATAAGTGGAGGAAGTTCAACAACTTTGGTCGTTCACTGTTTGCAGGGTAAGACACAAAGTTTTATTGCCCTGTACTCTTTTGGCATTTGTCAGAATCTTGATGACCTAATTGTTTTGTTGAGTCAAGAATGTTCTAGGCTTGAATTTTCAGCCATTGAAGTTTCATCTGCGGGCAGTGCTCAATAGAACGATTTCACATAAGAGCTTTTAACATGTATAAATGGCTAGAGAGTAAAAGATGCTAATGAGGTGCATGTGCATGGCTGATGTGATTTGACGAGTTCAAAGGGTGATTTTAACTTGTCAGGTGTCATTTAGGTAAATGAAGAAACAATCTATAACCAAGCACTTTATTTCAATCGTCGAAGCGCATCAGCCACCCATCTTATTTTTACTTTCAGCACATTTGCATGTTAAAAGCTTGTATGTGGAATTGTTCTGTTGTCATCACAAAAATCTTGTAAGCAAGGTTAATTTGAAAAGTGTTGCTGATCAGCAGCATTTGGATGGTTGCAGTCATTCACCTTGTAGTTTGCCTTTGCTTTGCATCACCATTGATTTTAAACCTATTGAACAAACGTTTTAGGGTTGGTCAGACCTATCATCCGGACTTTGTCCTTCAGGGTACCACCTCTGACAAAGATGACATTCTGCCCAGTTTGTCTAATGACTTGTGCATGGCATTACAGGTAATCTAGAATTTGTTTTGAACAGGAACTAATTTGAATCAGGAACAGGAATTAAAGGGGATGGGATGTGCAATTCTGTGCTCTAGAAATATTCTAATGAGGAAATTAGGAGTTTTTATATCATGTTTGGATGGGATTGTGGTAAATTCAAGATGGCTGTGTTAATCATATGTTGCAAATTTTGTATTATGTACATTTACTGAACATCTCAGTGTAACTTAATTAGATCTTTTAGTTTAACTTTGAGTGTTTTTGAAATTACGCTTTAGAAGCATTGCAAGGTTGTTGCATATTTTGTTGCATATGTTTGGAGCCTGTAATGAGAGCATTACTGTGTTGTGTCCATGAAACTAACTTTTGGAACTTTGCTCATGCTGTCCTTATCATTCTGACCATAATGTGGATGGGTTTGATATAGACCTCTTGCATAACTGCTGCCAAACCCTGTTGGGACTAAGAACAAGTGCATGGAAGTGAGGTCTTAAAGGTCTTATTTGTAAAAAAACACAGGTATTTGCTTTAAAACATTTTGAATCGACATATTTTTAACCTTATAAGTAGTTATCTGACATAAGGCTTCAATTGCAGGTCTTCACTGCTCATTTATTGGAAAGGAGGCCTTTAGGATCTCGCTCCCATGCACCAGTTCTAAGTCCCAACCGGGTTTGGCAGCAGTTATGCAAGAGGTCTATATTGTTTGGAATATGAAACAAAATTTTCCCATTTAAGCTGATTCTAGGTTATACACTAGGGCTCATACAAGCCTCGAAATTTCAAAATGCTTGAATTTGAGGAGTAGTGCTTGAAACGGATTGCTTGATTTTTGCAATGCTTTTTTACTTTGACAATTTTCAAAATTTTCAAGTTGAAAATTACACTTACAGTATGTACTTCCCTTCAATAGCTGACAAATAATATGAATAATTTTGAAAATGCTTATGCAAAATATTGGAAACGTGGTCCTTGAATTTTTTTGAAACTGTATGAACCTTGGTTGTTTTAAAAGTTTATAGATTTCATTGAGAGGGGAAAATGTGACAAAGACAGTGTCTAAGTAGTTAGATGTAGATTGTTGAATCAAAGAAATCATTTGTTTCAGCATTCTGTTGTTGATGATACCCTCAGTGATGCTGTCTGTATTGTTGCTGACACTGATAACTGGTAAGATACCTCATGAATGCTTTTCACTAAAAATAGCTTTTATTAATAATTATGTGGGGGCTAAGGCAGAAGAACAACTTGATTCATAGCTTGAAATTAGAATCTGGTCCATTACAAGGGAATCTACTTTTTATTGCTAAATAATATTTTGTTTGAACTTTTCACCCAGGACATGTGAACTGATATCAGCAAAGAAAGGAAAACCCAAATCAAGGTAAAGCGCTTGAAGGATATTCCAGAATGGGGCATAGTAAACGTTTTGCATCATGTTTTGTTTCTGTGCAAAGATAATTTTACATGCCAAATTGCCCTATAACACTATGACGACACATCAAAATAATCTATTGTTTTCACGCTAAGGATCATGGTCGTTAGAGGGGGACAGAATGACAATAACACTAAGAAATATACAATAAAATTGCATTTGACACATTAAACATACCGAATCCAGATGATCTGAAGCCAAGCTTTTGAAGAGAAAGAAGATTTAGTCAAAATTTCTATTTTCAATGCTTCTGCCCCCCTCTGTTAACATACTGTGACGTCATAGTGAACATTATAGGGCAATAAAGTAATGTTTGTACCACTGAGAGCAAACTCTTGCAGGCACACATGCCTCTCCTCCTTGCTACACTGTTAATCAGTACTTTAAACAAATTAAATATGCTTGATCAAGACGTTTTTGGGGTGGGGGGTGGGGGGGGGGGGGGGGGGCGGCAATCCCCCGGGCCTAAACCAGGCTTATTTGGGTAACCCACATTTCTTTCTTTTTATCCGG
>JAABNW020081781.1:0-17855 GCA_015164035.2 Radianthus crispa
GTCACCTAAAATAGTAAGTTATTTATCTAATTTAGGTGACGTCACCTATTCAACAGTGAGACTAAAAGCACTCTAGTCTCACTGTAGAATAACTAAATAAATTTAGTAAATTTAGTAAGTTATTTAGGCGACGTCTTCTAAATTAGTACAATCTCGCCAAATAACGGTCGTGCTAATCCACTTTACCAAAGAACGTGGAAAAAAGTCCTCGTTCTAATTATCGTTGTCCCCCCTTATTTTGAAGCCGTTGGCACGTGCTTTTCGAATTTATGTGACGTCACCTAAAAAGTGTCCCCAATTAGCTGCGAGAGCGCTAGAACGACTAGACACTTTAAGAAAAGATATTTATTTATTATTATTATTAAATTCGGGAGCATTCTTGTTTATTTAGTTCCTCAAAAATTATTATTTATCATGTTTTATCATGTTTTATTTATCGTGTTTTATCATGTGTTCTCACGTGTGCAATGGAAATGAATCAACCGGAAATAAAGATGATTCTAGTGAAATTCTGCTTAGGTTTTGAATATTTGTATATGAAGTTATAAATGATAGACATGGTGTAAATGAAAGTCTTAACCTCGAGTATTCATGTCTTGGTCAAAAAGTCAATCGAAATCGGAAATGGAACCAAACCGGATGTAATGACATTTAAGAAATGTCACTTCGTTTTAAATAAATTTCACAAGTATAAAGGCTGTAAAGCTTTGAATCGTCTGTAAAAGCTACCAAAACGTAGTTGAGAACTAGATTTTCCAAAGTATCTTGAAATAAATTGGTTTGTTTGTGTTGCGTTTGATCTTGTCATAGTTAACAAACTTGGTTGGGCTTCCTGTGTGGATGTATATTGAAACAAATTGAAGTATCACCAACATGAAAATAATGGTTATTGCACGGCCGCGGATCAGGATGAGCGTGTTTAGTCGATGGCTTCAATTCGCCCTCCTTGCTGTTTGTTCTATATTGATTTTATTACTCTTTATGTTATATGTATGTCCTGAGCGATCCTGTGGTACTAGCAAGTTAATTCGGAAAATTAATGAAGTGACTATGGGGACTTCGAGTTCTCCATCCACAAGAAAAAGACAACCGAGGCTGTACCGCTTCAAGAAGGACTCCATTAAGCGATATTCCGTCTTCCCGACATCACATCAAGTAATGGTGTTTCTTCACATGCAGAAGACTGGAGGAACAACGTTTGGGAAGCATTTGGTACAGAATTTAAATATCTCCTCTTCGTGTAAATGCCGAAAATTGCCGAAGTTGCGATGTAAGTGCACAAGTCCTAATTCCACGAAGATTTGGCTGTTTTCTCGCTATTCTTTGGGCTGGCCTTGTGGATTACATGCAGATTGGACAGAGCTTAGTGCGTGTGTACCAGAATATGTCATAAAACGAGATGGACCAGACAAACAACGGCAATACTTGTATGTGACCTTCTTACGAGAACCCATTAGTCGAGTGCTCAGTGAGTTCCGCTGTTATCAGCGAGGAACAACTTGGGCTGCTTCTTCGCATAGATGTAAGGGTAGAACTCCGACAAAAAAAGAACTTCCTCCTTGTTATGAAGGAGATACGTGGGAAGATGTGACCGTAGAGGATTTCTTAAACTGTAAATCGAATTTAGCTTTGAATAGACAGGCACGAATGCTTGCTGATCTAAGGCTCGTTAATTGTTACAATACTTCGGGTATAGGACCGAAGAAACGGGACAAAATCATCCTCAAAAGTGCAATGCACAACCTTCAAAGTATGGCTTACTTCGGATTAACTGAATACCAAAAAGAAAGCCAGTATTTATTCGAGAAAACGTTCGGGCTAAAGTTCTTTAGACCGTTTGCGCAGAGAGCAGAAGAGGACACGAGGGCCGCGGATGTCATGACTGATATCGAAACCGAAGATATCCAAAGACTTAAAAAGCTTAACATTGTTGACGTACGACTATATACTTTCGCGAAAGAATTATTCTTTTATAGAGTAAAATATTTTCAAGATGAAGACAAAAGAAAAGCTCAGGTCGTCAATAGAAAAGAGAGATAAATTAGCTATCAGACGAAAACACCATAATTTCAAAGCAGGAATTTTTATCTGAAAAATAGTTCAATCTGATAATATTCTCATAATTTTAGTTATTTTCCAAGATGTATATCAGTTTTTCTGTTCTTTTCTATCCAGTTATTTTCTGCAATGCATTTTTCATGCGTATGGAAAATATTGTGAAAAAAATCTTGATGATTAATGAATGATGTTTTGGAAATGATAGTTCACATTTCTTGTAAAAATACAAAACACGAAATAAAGTAAAAGAAATACTCCAAAACAGTAGAGAGTTTGAATCTGGGAACACTTTTAAAGTATTGGTTAATGGATAAGAGTTTAGAAAATTAATTTCAATGAAACCAAAATTCTAAACTTTGTGAATACAAAATGAAAAACTAATGATCACTAAACCAATATCAAATATTCATGATTTCTTATGTGTTAGCATTAACATTCAAAGGTTTTTCATTTGACAATGGTTTTTATCTCGTCGTAGCTCTTTTCTGATGAAGATGGTCACATTTCTAATAAAGCTTGAAAGTCGATTTATTGTGAAACATAATCATTACCATCAGTCAAAACTTATCACAATTGATAAGCTTGGCGTTGGGTGCAATTTTCCATCTGTTACGTCAGTTTAAGGTCATCAAACAAAATATTCTAAATTACACATAGCAATAACAGAATCATATTTCTGAATTTATTAAGAAGTCAATGATCAAATTCAGCAAGACGTAAAGAAGCCAAAATGTTGATAGATATCAACAAAAACCTTCCAAAACAATAGAATTCTATTTTGATAGCTCAAGAAGTTATTATTAATATTAAGAAATAAATTATTATTATTATTTTGTGGGTAACATGTAGTAAATGAAGCCTCAAGCCAAATATCAATCATAAGATTGAATCATGCAAAAATGAAGAAAATCACCCTCCCTTTGATTGACCAATTTGATCTCAATGTGTTCAGACCTGATATCTCATTCCACAGGAAACCCAAACTTCATTAATTATGTTACTACCTAGAACAGCTACAAGAAACTTCTGAGACATACTTTGCACATCTGTTTAATAATATGAATCACCCCACACAGTCTATAACAATTTATTCAAATCATTTTTTCTTTTTGTTTACTTATTCATTAAGGTTCAGGGCTGAACTTTTGTTCAATAATTTTTGATCTGGCTTAACTATAATATTCATTTCTACCATACCCTCTGTTATCCCCACCCCAAAAGTTTTTGCCTCTGTCACCTCTTCCTCCACCTCCTCCCCAACCACCTCGACTTCCACCACCATATCCACCACCATATCCACCAGACCAGTCTGGAAAAGACAATAAGAGAATCTTTCGGAATGTGAAGGAATAAAGTACACAAATGGTGACAAACTGGATCAACATCTAACAACAATATTAATATTTTAATTATATATAAATATATATATAGATTTTTATTAATATTTTATATTATTTTCTTTCTCTAGTTTTATATAAGGGATTTTTTCATAAGGGTTAGATAGGTGTTTCCAATTAGTTTCTTAATTGCAAGACACATTAATAAAGTTATTATTAACAAAATGCTATGAACAACATGACTCTAAAATGTTGATTGCAAGTACTGGCAAAAACACTTACTTCCTTGCACTTTGTTACCCCTTCCTCTGCCACCAGCTCCCCCTCCCCGACCACTGTAAGGTCTCTGGTCTTTGGGAGCCTCCTGCCGTTTCCTGAATGATGGCATTTCTGGTGGAGGTGGAGTCATTGTAGATGGTCTTCCACCACGATCTGGTACCTACAATACATGATGAAAATTTGAGCCTCCAGAATGACAGCGTCTCACTCCACCAATCCCTCCTCCAAATTCTGTTACTGAAATCAGTTGCCATATTGATTAACCTGAATGTGTGTTCACATTTTTTTCTCCTGACTAGAAGAACATTGCTTACTTTTCCCATTAACACCCTGTTGATTGGACATTTGGTTTTCTCACGTATGTCACCAGCACTTGTTCTTGGTTGTCGCAACAAATCTTGAAGAATGAAACAAAAATATGTCAGTGGAATTACAGGTCAACTTTTTCATCTCCCAGTATTTAAGTCTTATTTTGTAGTAATAATGTAGTATACTCTATTATCTCACACTATAGAAAATACAGGCAATCAGAAAGCAGGAAAACCATTGTAATATTCGGCAGTATTCAACTGACTCTTCCCATCAGACCTTGTGATTCCTTATATTTTCTATGGTGTGGGATAAAATAGTTATACAACAGTTTCTCATGGCATACCATGGATTTCCCACTCGTCACTTGTATTTTCTCAGTATACACACTTGCCTAAAGGCTCGTGTGTATACTAGAAAATATAAGTGACTTGTGGGATATTCCATGGTATTCCACTCGAAACCATTACATAACTAGTCTGTATGGATACTTTGACCATATAGTCATAGAATTATTTCAAGGAAAATGAAAAGGGCAAATTTTTGAATTTATTAGATTTACCACTCTAAACGGGCATGCCTTACAGGTTTTACCCCAATTACCAGACCCCTGAAAGATTGAATTAGAATTTGGAAGTTGATTTTTGTGGAAGGAGGAATACTGGAGAACCCGGAGAAAAACCTTAGAAGCACAGGAGAGAACCAACAAACTCAACTCACATTATATGATGCCAGGTTCAGGAACCGAACCCGGAACCATAGTGGTGAGAGGCGAGTGCTCTCATCGCTGCGCCGCCTGTGCTCCCCATGAACAGTGAATGGCAATCAACAATTGAAACTGTGGACACACTATTATAGAGATGTACGGAGCCCAAAAATTCAGAAATTGCCATCTTAAATCTGCTTAATAATGAAGCACATTATCTCGTAAGTATTTGGAAATTGCCCTACAGTTTCTTTTGGTTTTGCAAATTCCAGTCACCCTTTGCCATTCAGTCACCCAACCATTTTTGAAAATAACTATGTGCATTTTACAACAATAATTCAAGATCCTTAAATGCACCTGTTCTTGCTGCAATAACATCTGCAACATTGACTGCTGATAAGGAGTTCATGGACTTCCGCAAAGGTTGGAATGTTGCAATCATTTCATCCTTTTTTTTCTGAAAAATAACAATATCGGTAATGAATTTTAGAAGCAGAATGTATGAGGAGCATGACTGTATTGTCAAACAAGTACCTTGGCTTTGTCGGACCAATTAAATGACTGAACTGTCACGTCTAGTCTCTTGAGCAACATTTGTCGTCTCAGGGAGTACTCACTGTTTAGCTGGGCATTGATCTGTTCTACTTTGCTCTGTATGGAAGTGTAAAAATTGTTAGCTTTGAAGGAATACGTGGGTGGATGAATAGATGGATAGATGAACAAGTGAATGGGATGATGGATGAATTTTTGGGTGGTTGAATGGACAAATAAATGGTTGAATAAATGGATGGATGAAAGGATCATCTCAGAAGGATATGAATGGATAAATAGTTGAATCAATAGATGGGAGGATGTGTGTGTGTGTGGATGAATGAATGAATCTGAATGAACAAATGAAATGAGCACAGGTGGGGAGGCAGTGAGAAAACTTGCCTCTCACCGCTGTGGTCCCAGGTTCTATTCCTGGACCCGGCATCATGTGAGTTGAGTTTGTTGGTTCTCTCTTGTGCCTGGAGGGTTTTTCTCCGGGTTCTCCGGTTTTCCTCCCTCCACAAAAACCAACCCTGATTTGATCTAGGCTGTGCTCCATGGCCAGACATGAGTCATATGGTGGCAGCCAGAGACGCCCTTGATTGCCTTCAAATTGGCCACGTTGAGCAGTGCCACCCCCACAATTCAGGTATTAAGTTGCATGTGGGGATAATTAGCCCATACAAACTTAAATTTAAATTTAAAGAACAAACAAGTAAGAATTAAGGAATTAGTCATCAAAAACCAAGAATGACCAACCCATTGATTTTCACTTAGTCTTTTCTTCAGCAGTGGCTCTCCGAGGTGATCTCTTGGTAATGAACTCAGCATCTGACGAACCTATTCAACAAAGAATTATTATATTCACAACTAATATCTCCTTTCGATCTTTCAACAAATCTACCTACTTTATTCTCAATTTGTGAGAACAGAGTAAAGACTGTGGCATCTTTCCCTGGTGGTGGTAATTCAAGTACCGATAGAATTGATTGCACTTGCTCTAATGTTGGACACATAGGCTGCAAGAAAAGTGAAATCAAACTGATACTCATTATTGTATCTCTTTTTTAATAGCAGAAGGCGAAAGACTATGGGGAGAGGGGGAGGGGGAGTGGTAAAAGTATTGATAAGTCAGCCAACTAAATGTGTCCAAATTGCAATGTGGAACAATTGATCTAGAAGGTCTGGGGTGTGGGATGGGGTAAGCAGTGAGTGGTCAAAGTCTCTTACCTGTTGATCATTCTCCATCTTCTCCTCACCTACCCCTCCAAGCATTCTACATGCCTGGAGCTCTGATGTCAAGTAATCTAAAAAAAAACCCAAATAGTCAGCATAGTTAATAAGAATCTATGCACCAGCTGGGTTCATGGCTCATTTATTTTGTTCTTGAGAATGGTTTTCCTGTGTTTATAGAGCTGTACTACACAGTCATCCCAATTAATTATAAGTTCTACTATTCACATATATATCTCCTTTCCCCACAGTCAGCACTCATTCACATTTGTCTAAAGGACATTCTATTGTCTCAGGAAACAATAGAACGAGGAGCATCACAAAAGATCTATGCCTTGTTCTATCGTTTCATGAGACAACAGAACATCCTTTTGGCTGATGTGAATGAGTGCTGACCTTTCCTTACCAAGTAAAAGCAATCGGTTTGGAACAGAGTCTAAGCCATTCACTCCTGATAATGTTGGGTGTGGGTTTCCTGTGTTTCAAAGGGAAACATAAAAAAGAAGAACTGATTATCATTTTACATGAATTATTATGCTTCAGACATTTCCTTATAGATGATAGAGTGAACTTATACTAACCTAATTCATTTAAGAGTCCACTCATTTCTAGTTTGAATGTCTCCTGGTCTTCTACCTCTGTCAAGTACAAGAATATGTTCATGTGAAATGATGCACGCCATCAATTGGATTGAAATTCCTCCAAATACACATTATAATGTCCTTTGTTTTACGAGGGTAGCACTTAATAGCCCGCGGCTAACAAACCTGTGGCCCTCGTTCCATGATAGAATTGGAACTCAGAAGTTGATTTTTATGGAGGAAGGAAAACTGGAGAACCCGGAGAAAAACCCTCAAAGCACAGGAGAGAACCAACAAACTCAACTCACATATTATGCCAGGTCTGGGAATAGAACTCAGGACCATAGTGGTGAGAGGTGAGCGCTCTCACCACTGTGCCACCTCTGCCCCCCAAGTTAAGTTGGATTCACAATATAACTATTAAACCTGTAAGATTTTCTCCCAGATTGCAAACTTTCTTCAACTCCTTGATAATCCAAACACACAGAGACATGAAGTCAAAAGACAAGGCATTTCCATCCAAGGTTTTGGCAAGAGCTCCTTCTTCTAACAGACTCCCTTCATAGCTAAAACAGTAAAAAGGAGTAATGAACAAATGAAATGCAAAAGAAGTCTACAACTTGTTATGTCAGAGAAAAATATTTTGAAAAAACCCGGATTCAAGAATTGTTTTTCTTCACAGTAAATACAATACAATACAATACAATACAAAACAACAACTTTAGATAGCAAGTACAAGCTAATATCTCCAAATAATAAATACTAAACTAAGATAAAATAATATGATACAAAACAGTTTGTTTCGAAAAAGTTTTGAACAAAACAATACTATATAAAATATATATACACCCCAAGTCTTCTAAAGCATCTAATACGTCGTTTTCCATCTTTAGAAAGTGCAAAAATGCAACCAATTTTTTAAATTTTCGATCTCGCTCCAGTCTTCTTGACCGTGAGCCGGCTGTGCGCATGTGCGCATTTAGTTCTTACTGATACCGCAAATTTTTCGCCTCGCAGGCGCGGGTTCAGTGACTTTGCAAAAAAAATCCAAGATGGCGGCGTCCAGTTTGAAAGAAGTGGTGTCCATGTACCAAACACTGATTAAAGAGTGGAATAAGAAGCCGGTTGATCTGGAGAAATGCGGAAAACTCATGTCTGGAATGAAGGTATGGCGAAAATATTGAAATCTGTGCGTTGTTTTTCAAGAATTTACTTTTTTCCTTGAGGGTATTGTCGGACCTTATTCAGAAAGAAACATTGTATTTTCTCCTTTTTTGAAAGTGATCATTTAATCGTTGGCGTTTTAATAACCTTGTAATAATGAACTTTCTAGGCAATAAATAAATATTTTAAAAAATAAGCTTATGAATGTATGACATGGTAATATAAAGAAAAAAGTTATGAATTTACCATTTTCCTTTCTTTGTCCTTTTCAGATGGCTCTTATTCAGTTCTCCTTTTTACCAACCACTTCAAACAAACCAAGTCAACAAGAACTCCTGTTAGCACGTAAGAAATGAACCCTTAATTAACCCCCTCTCCCTAAAATACTGTTTTTCCCCTTGCAACCCCTACCCTTCTCCCTGAGAGAAATGGTTCTTCACAACATTTCCCACCACTCAGCTGAATATGATTTTAATGTATATTTTTATATTTCTAGGGGATGTGCTTGAAATTGGTGTCCAGTGGAGCATACAAATGAAAGATATTCCATCATTTGAAAGATACATGGCCATGTTGAAGCCGTATTACCTAGATTATAGGTTAGTATAGTGAGTTGACCTAAAGTACTTAAATAAATAAACCTAATTTAGCTAGCAGTAATGTCTAGGTGAGGCAGCATCACAATCTTAGAGATGTCACAGGTGGCCAGGAACCCTAAGGGTTCTTATAGCTGGCAGACCTTCCTTCATGTATGTTATATCATGCATATATCCAACTTTGCATCATATAAAAGATACATGGAAAAGTTAAAGTCATATTAACCTAGATTATAGTTTGGTAGAGTTAGCAAGTAGACTTTTCTACAGTATTTTATGAGCAAAGTCTTATAATACTATTGTTCATTTTGTCTCAGGGGAATCATTGAAGATTCTGCCTACATGTATCAACTCCTTGGACTGAATCTACTGTCTCTGTTGGCTCAAAATAGACTGGCTGAATTCCACACAGTAAGTCAGATGCATTTTTACTTGTATTATATTTTGAGCTCAGGTCATTTAGACTGGCTTCATGCAGGCTTTCACTAACTGTAGTTAACCTTAAACTACTCTATAATGACTGCAACTCATTGGTATCCGAATAGTCCCTAAAATGTGTCTTTGTATCATATATCATCTGCTTGTTGGTTCACTTTCCTCACTCCAAAATGGCACTCCTGAATTCCTCTTGGATAAAGAGGAAACAGAAACACTCCCTGGAAAGAATATCTGCTTAACCCATTATAACCATGATATCCATCGCCACTATGATTCTTTTAGGAATTGGAGCTCCTACCAGCCAAAGAACTACAATACAATGTTTATATCAGACATCCTGTCTCTCTAGAACAGGTACTATATACTTCTTATCTTGAATATATCATTTCAGGCTAAATATCAGGGAGCCTGTTAGGAATTGATATACTAGTTACTTCTAATAGAAAGTGCTGCAAGGTTGCATTATTATATCTGTGAGGTTGTATTTGTGCAACATACAATAAAAGTTTACTGAACGTTGTGAGGAAAAAAGCAGATTAAATGGAGTCACATATTGAATACTAAAATGATTTGGCTCATTTGCATATTGAATATTTGTGCAACATTGTGTGTGTGTGTGTGTGTGTGTGTGCCTTTCAAGCCATGTTGCCCTGTCAGTGATCTATGTCAGCTTTGGACGACAAGGAGAAATGTAACAAATGTAAAGATATTTAGAAATCAGAACCATCCGGCAGTTTGGTATAAAGGAGTATCAATGAGAGAAATGGCTTTGAAATAAAGTCAAAATATTGCGTTTCATACGATTTTGTACTGTTAAATTCAAAAGTTGATTTTTCTTGGAAACAACAGCACTGAAAAACTCACAAAAAACACTACTGTCTTCCGTTGAAATGTGACCAAACTGTTAGTGACCTTGATGAATGCTCCCAGTAATAAGTGGCTTTACATTCAACACCTCTGTGGCCAAGGTGAATGTTACTGACCTTGTATATTGTTGGCTCTGAAAATCATCACTGAGTGACACAAATTGAGATTTTTCAGGGCTCCCAAGTCAAAAATAGTGTCACAATGACCCTCGCCTGTGATAAGAATGAAGCCTAAAATAGTGTCCTTTTTCTCATTAGCTGTTTTTTTTTTCCAAATGACCCTTCCCATTTTCCCCTTCCTCCCTTAGAGTATCATTTTATTCAAAGATATTTTATATCTGGTATGTTTATTCTTTTCAGTATCTTATGGAAGGAAACTATAACAAAGTAAGTTCAGAGTCATTTCAGGATAGGGACAACTGTTTTTATTGGATGTGCGTCTTGTAACTTTATAACATTGCAATAATAGATGTATTGCATGACACTGCCAGGCATTTATTGGTCATGTGTGTTCACAGGTTACAAAAGTATATATATATATATCCTGGTCATGTGACCTGTTTTATTATGTTGTCAGGTGTTTGTTGCCAGAGGTAACGTACCAGCAGAAAATTATCATTTCTTTATGAACATTCTTTTAGGAACACTAAGGTAATCTTCTGTCAAAAAAATATATTCCTTTCTTTCCTTTACCTCTCCTGTTCTTTTTCTCTATTTTTCCTTCTCACAACATGTCTTTGAATTCTTTCATTTTTTTGTTTTGATTTTCTTTGATTTTCAAAGACCTCACACGTTTCCATTTACCATTAATTGTAGAGAAGAAATTGCTGCTTGTATAGAGAAGTCCTATAGAAACTTAACCTTCAAGGAAGCAACACGAATGTTGTATTTTGATGGTGAAAAAAGTATGAAAGCCTTTGCAGACAAGGTAACTTTAATATGTGTAGTTTTCAAGTGTTACCTAATTTCTAGATTCGAAACAACAAATACCCTTAACAGGTGAGGGCATGGAAGACAAACCACTTTGATCTCTGTTCACTGGACATTCTGTAGCTGTAGATATGGAGCTGGTAACCCTCCCTTCCCTTCATAATAGCAATTTAAAAAAAACATCCCCAAAAGGTCTTAATTTCCATGTTGCCTTTTCCTTGCTAATTACTTATTGTTATTCTAGCGGGGCTGGCTTCTAAGCCCACAAAACATATACACGTTTGAAGACGACAACAAGAAAGAAACAAGCCTGGAGATCCCCTCACACAGGATGACACAACACATGCTTGAGTATGCTAAAGAACTAGAGAGAATAGTCTAATTGAACAGATTCTATACTATGCTCTTTTCTTCTGGAATACAGTACATGTATTTACAACAATGTTTTCCTTTGTTTCATGGGAGGGGATGGTGTAGAAGCTAGCTTTCTAGCCTACATCGCAGCCATTCGTAGGGTCACTGCATGACAACCCTAAGAACAGCTGCTAAGGAAGCTACCGGTACTAGCTTTCATACTTACGTAGAAATTCATGCAATGTTGTCTTAAATCTTAGAGCAGTTTCCAATATCATCTGAACTCAATAATTATTGCAAGTTGTTTATTGTATTCATCAGTTTTTGCTGCTGCCAATCACATATTGTTTTGGTAATTTTAACATTTGATGTAGCAAAAAGGAAACAATTCTGATTGACTGACAACTCACAATTTACTACCTGAGTTTGAATAATAATGAAAATTGCCACAAACTTGGTAGAAATAAAACAGGTGTTCAAAGAATAATGTTTTGTAAAATAATCTTTTATTTTTGCTCTGTAATACCAAGGAATTTTTATTTTGTTCAAAAAAGGTGCATGTCAAGTGCAGTGTTTTGTCATTTTTTCTGCTAGAACATGCCTTACATAATATCTCTGTCCAAATCTCAAGGTTCAAATTAGTTTTAAGCTATATGTTTAATGTGGAATGAAATCATGATGGGATTGAAAGACATACAGCAACTACACGACCAATGCACCATCCACCTGGTGAAAGATAAATAATGAATTAATAACTAACTCTACCATCCAATGTTTTCCCTTGAGTATTATGTCTTTATCAACTGTACATGAGAAGTACAACTCAGAAAAACATTCTCATTTTCAAGACTAAAGTGGTGAGGGATCCATTGGATTTTCATAGTATCATGGTCAAGTTAATAAGGTCTATTTGTTAAACTAGCCATCCAGGGTTACTGACGGCATTTTTATCAGGTAGAACTGACATACCTTGTTTATAAGCATCAATCTTGAATGAGTTTCTGGCACCCTTGATGTCACCAAAAATCTCGTAGACATTCTCAAACAAAATGACAATTTCTTCAATAGCATCTATAGCAAAGTTGACACAATTACCTGAAAAAAAATGACATATTCTAAGGGTTATCAACACAAATGCAAATCATCCTATAGCCTGTTTACAGTTTAAAAATTGCCTTCATTGCACATGTTATTTTATCTTGAATGTCTCACATTTTGTTTAATCAACAACAAAAGGTGGAAAATTTAGGATAAAATCACATGTGCACTGAAGATGACTTTTAAACTGTAAAGGGGCTTATAAACCAAAGTGATCTTCCTTGATGTTGAAATTGCATTTACTGTCACAGTTTTGCACCTACCTACTGTACATTTGAGAAAATCATTGGCCAGCTTCTCCAGTTCTTTAGCAATAGCTGTTTCTTCACAAGCTTCAAATGTCTTGTAAACATCTATCAATGCCTGCCCTATAAGCTGCATTCCATGGTAGATCTCTTTCTTATCAAAGGCTTCAAATGCGTGCTTGAATGCTTCAACTGTCTGTTCACCATCCTTGACACATGTCTCAAAGCTCACATTGTATTTGCCCAAGCCTGCAGCAATGCCATGGTAGACTTGCACCCATTCTTTACTGGTTGGTCCATTTGTCACTGTAAATGGTGTTTTGATGGCATCAAAATACTTCTTATTTACTCTGAAATCAGAAAATGGGAATTAGTCCTGATATCCTCATGGCTAATACTTTTTCCATTGCCAGCAAACGCCACTAGCACTTCAAGAAATCAGGGATAAAAACATTCAAGCCTAAAGCAAAAAGCTAACAGTTGCTTGCCTGCTGAGGGTATGATTAAAGTATCACCGTTTTAAGCTTTTTTTAAATGAATTACACATGGTCTGAAGGAAATACTTACAAATATCTGTAGTCATATTTTCCTCTTGGCAAGTATGCCACAAATGTCAACGAACCCTTTGAACGAGCATGTTTTCCAGGATTTTGACCTCCACCAACATAGTAGAAATCAACATACAGGTTATTATCTGCACCACTTGGATAAACCCCTATTAGAAAAGATTATGATAGGTAAAGATACAATTCCAAAGATTAAAGAGAATCCTGGAAATTTGGATCCTCTTACCAATCCAATCCATTGCAGTGGCTTCATCAACTGGTACTGTCCAGGAAACAGTAACTGGTTTTCCAGCTGGTGCTTCAGCTGGTGATAGCTGTAAAGACCTGTTCTGCTCTACAAGTTCTATATCATCTTTAAAACCAAGCTTTGAAAAATGAGAAAGAAAAATGTCAATTGCTAAGAACTACCACATGTAAAACTTGGAAGGAGTGAAGGGGTGATTAGTCATGCCACATTACCCTCCCCTCCCTGTTTTACCCTCCCATGTTAATTCTACTTACAGCGTATGCAGCCCACCACCCTTTGTCGTCATTGATAATAGCTGGATGACTGGCTATTGGTCCAGACTGTGGTCGACCAACATATTCCCATGCGCTCCAGTCACTACCTCGTTCAAGTTCCCATAAATGCCACATGTCCCCATCACTGCTGACAGTGAAGACCTAAAAAGAAAAAAAAACAATTATTTCCAACTGGAGAAAATTGCATTTGCAATACCAAATGGGGCTATTTTCACAGATAGAAGAAGTGGTCAGGGGTGGTAGAACAGGGGTGCCAAGGAGGCACTGCCCCTCCCCCCCCCCGAAAAAAAAACAAAACAAAAAAAAACACTAGTGGCACTTTATGCTATGCCATCTTTTTTTTAGGTTATCCATTTTGGAAACTAGAAACAATATCATGGATGTGCCCTAACCCACCTCCTGACAAATTTTATCTTCTGCCATCGCTGATGATATCAAATCCAATCACAGGACAATAAGATGTATCATGGGCTTGTGAAGCATCACTGATGTGTCCAATATCATGGACACACACAATTTGTTGTGTACATGCAGCATCACAGTCTCATACAGTCATTGACTAACAGTGCAGTTTTCGTATGACTGTGAAACGTTCACGGCACGTACACTGTCACGGCAAGGAGTCAGCCAATAGAAAATTTAGAAAACATCATGGTCACTGCAAGACACGTACTCCTCGTCCAATCAAATGCAAGAAACACGGCACGAAACACTGCACGGACACTGTCACAGCGTGGACACGGCACTGCAGTGTCGTGCTTAGCCAATCACATCGCGTAAAAAGAAAATCCAGCCAATTAAAATCCTAGGTTACGACACGACACGCTCACGGCACTGAATTTTTTTCAGTCATACGAAATCTGCTCTAAGGCACACAGCTCCAGAGACACGGTATCATGGACATACCTCGATTCCGCTGTGTATATTGGCTCCGATACTCAAAGGATTTGCAGATTCAACTGTTTTGGGGACGACACTGCCTATCTTGTACCACAAGCTCCAGGTACACCATCCCCAAGGGTTTGGAACCTTGTCGCATGTTGTCTGCCATATATGATGGATATATCCATCCTCACCAAACACAAACACATTAATAGCACCATTGAAAAAGTTGAGTGGCATGCAATGAGCTACTGGAGCATGGACAGATGTGGGAGCACTGTAGCCTGTTTTGTCCCATGATACCCATATGCTTGGACCTGTATGGGAAAATGTAGAGTAATTGTTTGTATTCCTCTGAAATTGCAAGCTTTGGTGTTGGAAAACAGGTGTTATCAGGATACTAACCCACCCACCTACCCATCCCTTAATGAAATACTTGCTCTGTGAGTCATTTGTAAATGACGTACTTGTCTGCCATGTTCTGTACATGTATGTGTCCTCCATTACTGCAAAAGCTTCTAAGTACTATATTATGAAATACAAACAATAGAAACTAAATTTAATTGTGCACAATGTCATTTCAATCAAGGATCTATGATCACAGGTAGCCCAATACAAAGAAATCAAACTTTGAAAAACAAATCTTTTCAAATTTAGAAGCACGCAAAAGTTTTTTTTCTTTTTGATGGTTCTTACCTTAGAAAATCCATTATAAACCACTGTCATATCAGTCTTGAGTGCCACCGAATCTCCACCAATGAGAGACCAGCTTGTCCAGTTCACATGACTCTCTTGTGTCCAATACAATCTGGAGTTCTTTGCTAGTGTCCTGGCAAACACAGAAACTTTGCCTTGGAAGATAAGAGCCTTGACATTGTCCTTCCCATACAGAACAGTACCTTGAACAAAGAAAGAGAGAGGTTAGGCTGGGGTCAATTTTTAACACGATGCCAAGTTGGGTGAATGGAAAATATTTATTTCAAATGTTTCTCTCAAATAAACCAGTTTAACTTAGTTTTAATGCATCCCCATTTCAGCTAGACCAGTTGTTCTTTTCTTGAGAATAAAATTCTTTGACTTGTACCCAGCCATTATTCTTCGTTTTTCATCGCCCACAAAGCTTATTTTTGGGAAGGAGAGAGAAAAAGCATGGTAACAAGTTTCTCTTGCTCCTCTTGCCCTTCCCTTGATGCACCATGAGCAGCCACAGGGGGTTCTAACTTATTATCTTTGGTGGGAATGATTGGATTGATCAATTTGCTTGTTTGCCAGTGTAACTGTGTGCGTGTGCATTTCAGGATTCCTGTGTTTTATATGATATGAGAAATTAGGCTCCCTGTGGTCTGGGCACAGAAAAACTCAAACTTTCTCCCATCAGGGATCATGTAAATCACAGGAATCCCAAAGTGTGTGCACACCCAGTTACACTGGCAAACAAGCAAATACATCAATCAGATTGTTTTCACAAAAGATAACAAGTTAGAGCCCCCTGTGAGCGGGTAAACAGAATAAGAAAGAAGCAACTGTTATTAATGTTTCAATTGTTAAAGAAAGAAATGATACTCTTCAAGAATGACACATGAGGGGAAAACATGATACGGCCCAAGCTCAATTATTGGTCATTGTTTTCTGTATATATACCTTTGTCCACAGGTAGCTTTGTTGATATGGTCATCCATTTGCTAAATGCAGTTGTCTTCTTCAGGTCTTGCTCTATCGAGTATACTTGACCGTCAGCACAAAGACAGAACACTTTGGTGATATTATTGGCATCATGAACAGCAGTTGGATTGGAAATCACCTCAATACCACTAGGTGATCCAAGATCACTCCTGTTTAGAGAATTCCAAGAGAGAGAAAATAAAAATAGGGTCAAAAGGTTTTGACTTTTATGGCTTGTCCATTCCATTCCCTAGAGCATAATTTCTTTGTTTAATGGCTACTATTATGTCCTATATCTTAAGCTACAAAAGTAAATGTATAAAACAAAAACAATTATTGAATGATGGCTAACTAACCAGCCAGACCAGCCATCATTTTCAGTATACTTGTATCTCAGTTTTCCATCTGTCGTGTGGAAGGCAAAAGTGAAAGGATTTGATGGTTCCCTCGTGTTCTTGATGACAGCCAAATTATCGTCCACAAAACCATTGGAATGTGCTTTTTTCACGAATTGTAATGGTGAACCTTCAATTGCCACAAAGAAAGCGTACATAATGACATGCCAAAGCATTTTGACGTTCTTCCGGTACCCAGAAGAAGATCTTTGTTGCGTAAAATTTTGAATTCGGTCCAGCTCTATCTGGAGGACGGACGGTCATGTGATGTAATAGGATTAGTGGGCATGATAGGGGTGGGGCTGGGGATTTGTCTGCTATCACGTAAATCTTAGACCATTTATGAGAAAAATATTAAGAAAGAGAAAAAGAACGAGAAGAAAGGAGTAGGAATACGAGAAAGAGAGTGAGAAGAAGAAAAAAGAAGAGAAAGAAAAATAGAAATGAAGAGAAAATGAAGAGAAAAAGCAAAAAAAGGGAAGAAAAGAAAAGAAAAAGAAAAAAAGAGAGATAGAGAGAAGAAAAGCAAAGAAAGTGGATGGAAAAAAGACAAAAGATCCACTGTACTGTACCATACCTCCCGAGACATCCACAGAGCTGAGGCGGCGTATGGGCTTCGGAACATGACGGCAAAAAGCCTTTGCAGTTAGTCTGACCTCCCAGCTGGTAGAGTACATTGTACAATTCCAAAGGTCGTGGGTTCGAATCCCAGCGAGGTTGGAAATTAACATATATTCCAAGGGTCAAAATCCGTTAAAATTATATCTTAATAAAATAAATACTTAAAGTTGAGGTTTGTGTTTTCGTATTTTTTCCACAAATACCTGGCTTGGGCTACCTGTGACTTGTACACACACGTCCACGCCCTTGGAGCCGAGAAATAAAAATATAACAACAGCAGAGTGTATGTTTAATACTTTTACCGTAATATTTCAAAAACTCCAGAAAAGTAAAAAAAAGAAGGAAAAGAAAACAACAACTGTAAATGTAAAGAAAAGAAAAAGAAAAGAGGAAAGAAAAAAAGATCCCCTCCACTGTACCATACCCCCGAGACATCCGCAGAGCTGAGGCGGCGTATGGGCTTCGGAACTTGACGGCAATTA
>JAABNW020081892.1:0-14968 GCA_015164035.2 Radianthus crispa
TTTTCTTGCCTACCTTGCTCCTATTGGCCATTTACTTCTCTCTCTCTCTCTGCCTATATAAACACACCCCTTTTACTGTCACTTTCTCTTCTACTCCGACAAAGGACCCTAACATCCGAAACGTCAGTAAGTATTCTCTCTTTTTACGGTGTATATTTACATATTATCACACTTGTTTCTTTAGAAACACCGACGCAGCTCACACTATAGCTTACTGCTAGTTATTATCTCTTTATGTACACTATCTAAATTGAGGTTCAACATATCATACCTTGATCCATTTTTCAAATAGCTGTTCTACAGATTTGTTTACTTCTGGTTGCCAGAAATAAGTCTGAAGCATTCAAAAAATAAGCAAGCAGCATAAGACACAGGAATTGCAGGTACAAAGGCAAAGATTAAGGTGATGGTTATATCACTTAAAGCTGCATTATTATAGCACTCACAATAGTAATATTTCTTTCCTTATACTTCTTGTTGCTATGCTAAATGTAAAAATGACATCAGTGAGCTAAATCATAGTTGTATTAACTAATGTAAGCTACAAATAAAAAGCTTTAGATGATGATAATGAGGAAGATGATGATGGGGATGGGGATGATGATGAGGAGGAGGAGGAATTTGATGACCATGAGGAAGATGTCAAGGAGGAAAATGATGATGATAAAATGATAATATATAACGAGGAAGATGATGATTATAAGGAAGATGAGGAGGAGGAGGAGGATGACGAGGATGATGATGATGATGCTAATGAGGAAGAGGAGGAGGAGGATGATGATGCCAATCAGGAAGAGGAGGAGGATGATGATGCCAATGAGGAAGAGGAGGAGGAGGAGGAGGAGGAGGAGGAGGAGGAGGAGGAGGAGGATGCCAATGAGGAAAATGAGGAAGATTTGATGATATATGATGCTATTTTTATCCAGTGGAAAGTCACTGATTGAATGCAGAATTAGATTTTAAAATTCCTTCTCTGAGTAATGATAAAAATCATAGATTGGATAACTGTACAATATAATCTTCTTGATACCTTTTCCGCCTCTGTATTGTAAGATGGGTTTAAAGTTTTAATCAATTCATAATATAATCCACGATTTCTTGAATCTCCAACAAATGCAATGGGCTGGTTTTGTAAACAGGTTCGTACTTCACTAATTGAAATCCCAAAAAGTAATTGCAATCAGTATAAAAAGAAGATAGATTAAAACTTGAAGTTTATTATATGGCATAAACTATTTCCAGTGAAATTTCACACTCTGATTGGCTGTTTATCAGGTGAGATCCAGCGTTAATGCCTGTGGTTGATTCACTGCAGTTTTCCATTTTCTGCAAACTCTGACATTCCAACAACAGCAGTTGTAAAATGGGTTTTTCGCTGCCATCAATCAAAGCTAATTAGTTGGACCTTCTTTGTTATTGATGGCAGCAAAATCCACTTACCGCTGAACGTCCGAGTTTGCAAAAAATGGAAACAATTTATCAATAGAGCTTGCTTGCTCTGTATTAGAAAATATCAGACTTTGGTTTTTCTTACATGAACCTTAAGCCAAGAGCTTGGTTTGTACAGTCATGACCAGTCTGATATTTTCCAGTGTAGACCTCATGCTTGGTAATAACCTTTTAATAAATTTCATCTTAAAATATAGTGGCAAAATAAGGAATGCATGGTCACTGGGGATCAAATTCAGACCTTGCTCCCATAGTCTTGTAATTGGTGCAAATGACTTTTAAATGGTCGAGAGATTATTCTTCACATTACCACTCTGAAGTGGATATCTGGGAAAGGGGTACTTGACACCAGGATCCTTCAACAGATCTGTATTTTATGTGGCCACATAATTATGAAAGTTTTATATACTAGTTATACAATGGTTTCCAGTCACTGGCATACCTTGGAATACCCCACGAGTCACTTGTATTTTCTAGTATTTTCTGAGAACATATGAGTGATGAGTGGGATATCCACAGTATACCACAAGAAACTGTTGTATAACTATTTTTATCCCACACCATAGAAAATACAAGGGAACGCAAGGGCTGATGGAAAGAGTCAATTGAATATACAACAGCTTTCCTGCTTTCTGATTGGCTGTATTTTCTTTGGTGTGGGATAAAATAGGATAGTCAGTGGGATTAAGAAGACTTACTCTGTGAATAGCATCATTCAAGATACTGTTTAGTGGTTTGATGAAAGACAATATTACCCTCAATATGCATATGACCAGAAACTCAGAAAATTCAGAAATGGACTAGAAATGGATACTTTGTTTATGACAAGAAACTCCAAACATCTACTCCTGTATATGGACTATACAAGGATGATCCGCTGAACAGGGTATGTTTTTTTTAGTTTCTTATCATGTTCAGGTTATTGTCTTTCATCAAAGCCAACAAGCAGTATCTTGAACAATGAAATGATGGTTTATCACATATTGCATGACAAAATTTAATCCAACACAAACAAAGATATTCGATAAGAACATGCCAAAATTAGTAAAATTGGAAAGTTTGACGTTTTTCTATGTATAGCACCAAAAATATGAGTGCCCGAAGTTGGCTGCTATTACAAAGAAATGCGTGGGGAAATGTGTCTGGAAGCAAGCTGTTATGTACCTTGGTATGTATCTATGCATCATACAACCATAAGGCTGCCACATGTCACTCCTCCACCATCCTGATCCAAGCATTAAAGTACAGGTATCTGAACCTATAATCAAGAAAACATCAAATGAATATTTGATGTGTTTTATGAGAATCCACATTGCATCTGTTCGCAGGTCAAGGAAGACTCTAACCAGGGCACTTTGAAAAACAAAGACCCCCCGGTAAAATCATGAAGATTGTTTCTAGTAATTCTCAACCTCCTGGTTGACCCGGGGTAGCCCCCTCAGGGAAGCCACTGATAAGTGCATAAGCTTAAGTTATCAGACAAGTCTTAATTGATACGTAAACTTGGGTCTCTCTTTTTTAACTTTGTACACATGAAATTCATTTATAGCTCATGCTATTCATTTCACAACACCTCTTGTTTAGTTGAGCTTCAACTATATCTAAGAGAGGAAATAAATTATCGTAAATTTTAACTCACCATAGCTTAGAACGCGAACAAGATGGACAACAAAGGCAACAATAACAAAAACTACTGCTAAAAGCTTGCACTGTTTCTCGACCCTGGTAGATGCACTAGACACATGCCTTTCTCTTTCTTCATTTTGTTTCTCTGAATGCATTGGGAGAGAGGAGTTATCCAGGTCGAAAGTTACTGTGTGTCTCTCTGTTGATCGAGCAGCCATCTTGAATGTTGGAGTCAAACGGATAGCCGCTGGATAATAATATCGTGGGCGAGGTAATATGACACGTCATTCGTCATTTCTATTCTCGCTCACCTTCTTTCCTTCCTTCCTTCTTTCCTTTCCTTCCTCTCTCTTTTATTCTTTTGTTCTTTTACTGTTTCTTTCCTTTCTTTTATTTTCTCTCCTTTTCTTCCATTATTTTTCGCTCTTGTCTTCCTTTATGAGTTTTATCTTTTGCCTTTACTTTAGCGATTAAAATTGAAATTATTAGATGCAGTACGTTTGGCGCCTCTTTCAGCTATCTATCATGAACCGGCCGATCGATCCTCATGCCTGCCTTAACTTAATAAACCCCAAACTACATGACATGAATTTCTTTCCCAAATTTCTTTACCAGCTGGTGTTCGTGTCATGGTAAATCAAGCATCATTGTTATTCTAGCACCGCAGGTTCTTTGTTAAAAAGAGAGTATAACTATTTATTGTGTTTAACGCTGGCTTGGACACAAGACATTAACCAAAGATTAAAACCATAGTATTAATAGTTATCGGTTTTTGAAAGGTTTCCGTCGTCTAGTTTTTCGCCCACTGCCATTTGTGTTAGACGCTCCTTATAACCTGTTCACCCCAACTAGACTCGTTTGAGTTATGCTCCCTTTAGAACCAATTGTGTCCCTTCTTTCTTTCTTTCCCTCTTTCCGTTCAGTTTCTATCTTACATTCTATGTTTCTGGCTTCATCCCTCCTTCCCTTTTCTTTTTTCTTTCTTTCTTTCTTTCTTTCTTATAGTTGAGTGAAAAACGAGTTTTAACCATGTGCTTTTGTGGAGGTCGCGCGCCATGTCTTTGTGAAGGCGCCAAAAAATTATAACTTGCATGTTTATTCACCTTTTAAACACATTAAACATGTTTCAAGCTTTGTGATGATATGAGTAACTGGCGATTCATCACTGTCCATTGCTATATTATCTGTACTTTCTGTTGCAAAGAACGCCGGTTTAATGCGACTATCAGGCAAATAAAAGATGAGAGAGAGATCTAACTTCAGTAAAATACTTTCGGCAGAAAAACTAGCCATTCAGTTAAAGATTAACGTATCATATCTGTCATATCTATGAATCCCTTCCCACACAATTATTAAACCGCCCCCCAGACTACTTGAATGTAAGAAATCTATCGATATCATATTTTTACGGTTAGAAAATAGAAAACTAACCTAGAGAAGGTCTTTTTTAGGTAGTATTGCATTAATAACCCTAAACATCAAAATCGATGTCATGTTGAATTCATATGGCTATGAAGAGCTTGACAGCCGACATGTGATATCCAACTGATGACAAAAACAAGCAAATAGCAAATGGTAGAGTTCCAGAATTACTAAATGGTCGACAGGTTAAGCAGTTGAACGTAAGATGACGTCAGAAGTCCACACGTCATTCGTTAGTTTCTTAGTGAACGTTACTTTACCAGCAAATCTTGAGAAAATGGC
This sequence comes from Radianthus crispa, assembly GCA_015164035.2. Lineage (NCBI taxonomy): Eukaryota > Metazoa > Cnidaria > Anthozoa > Actiniaria > Stichodactylidae > Radianthus > Radianthus crispa. Next base: position 4,780 of record JAABNW020081892.1, read on the forward strand.
GGCAGTCTCAGTCGAGGCAATATAGTAACTAAAATAAAAAAGAATTGACGAAAAGAACTACTCGAAAACAGTAGGGAATAGCTATACGGTAAGTCAAACAGAATTTACTATTTGTTTTTTCCTCGTTGCTGTGTTTCTGTCATGTATTATTTAGCTGCTTTATTATACGTTCCGCTGTTCATCAGTAAGGCCTATAGTTCAGACGCCGTACCGGTCATGAGCCGAACTCATTGAATACAATGGATAATTAAGCGGTCTTTCTTTGATGTAAATAGGTTCGGCTCACTATGACTGGTACGGCGTCTGAACTAGGCCTAAGTTACGTTAGACTGATTTACATACTTCACTCCCACTGCGTGCATAGTGTCACTGTCGGAGAAGAATATAGGAACTTTGGCCACATATTCTTGTTTCAGATAAAAAAACTCTGAATTATTAGTTTTCCTTAATCTCTAGACATACAATTCGACATAACCCTATGAGTTTACATGAAACTTTGAAAGCGAGCTAGTACGTGAAATTAATTCAGGAGTTTGTGGTGGATTTGTTACCCCCCATACGTAGCCTGAGACGTTCTTTCGCTCCTCGTCCCCGCAAAAGTAACGCGGTCTGTTTTCTCAGGCTATACCCCGTACGTTAATGTATGTACCTTCTTCGCTTTCTTTCATTCCTTCTTTCGTTCATTTTTCCCTCCCTTTCCCAGATCACCCTCGTCCCCTATCACATTAGAGTATGATACTGTATATATTGTTGCAAATCTCTATAGATGCCTCCAACGACTGATCAGATCTTAAGATTATAAGCCGAATATACAACAACGTTCCTGCTTTCTGATTGGCTGTATTTTCTATGGTGTGGGATAAATAGCAATTCACAATATTCACCTTGTAATACATATTGGAAGAATGGTAAAGTGTAGAGCTTGGGGACGATGTTTTCAAATTCCGGGCGAAAGACCCTTGGAATATTTATATGCGGAAAAATTAATTTCCGACTTCGTTGGGATTGGAATTTAAAAACTAGATTAGTCCAGAGTCACATAAGTGCGACCACTGTGATGAAGGGTTTGTTTATCATTGTTTGTTCAGTGTTTGTCTGTGTTGTTGTTCAACATGAAATAAAGCCACTCAAAAAATTCTATAAACTAAGGGAAAAAGAAGTAAAAATAGAATTAAATAGAAATACTTTTCAAAAGAAAAAAACAAAAGAAAAAGTTGTTTCCACATGCATCCATTGACCCCGAGACATCGCAGACGGGAGGCGTCGTATTGACTTCGGGAATTCATTAATATACAAAAACATCCACAAGTGACTTTTTGTCCTTTTTTTTTAATTGAAAACTATCAATCAAGTTTCAATATATGTTTTAGTTAACATTTTAGCTGGTTGACTCGATAGCATATGCCTTAGATTATAGATTACTAGCTTTTAGACCGTGTCCCGAAATGACGTCACGTTACATATTTCAAACTCTTACAACCCTAAAACGCGCAGTCCATATTCATCTTATTGTCCATCTGGAGAAAAACTGATTTACAAAGTGACTGTCGCAAGCTTTAGGTGCACTTTAAGCTGCCCTTTGTACCATCCACTGTACGCGAGGAATCGTGATAATATCGTGTTAAAAAGTCGAAGTCTATATTTGGCGCATATTGTTTTCAGTGGCTACTGTGATGGTAATTTTGCTAGCCTAAACATAGTAACTCACTGCATTCTTAATTTTTTTCTTTCTTTCGAGTTCTGAATTCTAGTCATATTTTATTGATGTCCTTCACGGCACAACATCAGTTATGTTCGCCTTCTGATGCATGGTACGTACGATCTGAACTAACTTTTCTAGCCGATCACCTCAGCCATGTCATTAACAGCACCACACTCCCTGTCTAGTAAGAGGGTCTACTACAGATCTAGGGGGTAATAATCCGACATAATAGCCCAATTTTTACCCAAACCCCATTCAGTCGGATCTCATAGTTCCATCCTGTTTTGCTCAACCCCATTCCATTTTCCTATTGCATTCCTCTGTTCCTTTGATGAATCTTAGTTACATGATATCCTTTAATTCATTCTTCGAAAAGGAAAATATCTCAGCATTCCATTTTGTCCCCTTCCTTCAGGACCCTCTATGGTAAGCTCGTGCATTTTGTACGCATCATGAGTCGAAAACCACGAATTTCACCTTAATTTTAAGAAGATTAGCGCGGGCGCACGAAAAAAAAAACCAAAGGCGCAGTTTTGGAAAAAAAAACCTCCCACTCGCTGTAGTCGTTAAGCTTTTCATGCATTTAACAAAGCATACGGCGCGGTATGTGTGGCAGGAAATGGGTGGGCGTGCGTCTATATCTACCAAACCAGACAACCAGGGGCAATGAATGGCCGGCGTCAAGTATGCCAACAAAGACACGGCACGCCCTGTCGTAAATCTTTCCACTCGCACCGGTCATGTGGTTACAGATCTTAAAAGGAGCAAAGCAGAATCTTGCTATGAGAACAAGCTACCTTCGCAAGGAGATCGATTTTGATTTGAGTTTCACGTACCGCTGTTATCAGTTATTGGGCTAGCCGGCCGGTCTACTAATCATCATTCACAACATGAGAAAATTATGTAATTCACGGCACCGATCAGAGGTCACAACACGAACCTCGACAATATTTGTCCTCAGTAATCTTCAGAACGAATTTACAAACATCGCTCTAGTATGCCTCTATCAGTAAACTTTCATGACCATTTCTGTGTGGACCTCCGGCAACGAACAGGGAGTTTCGCCGCGTCGAATGTAATTGCCTTTTGTTGGGTCCAGCGGCTAACGAAAAGGTCGAAAACTACTTGTTAAGACATCAGGCTCTTTTGCTTACCATCATTTACTTTTATATACGATACTTTTGTCCGTTCGTTCAGGACGCCGGGCAAATAAGTTCGACGTCTGAATGGGCCCTAAGAAGCGAAAGCTGTCTGTACGCTCTTTCGCATCAGTACCCAAACCATTGAATGCGTGAACCATGATAAAGGTTACTTATTCCATAGTGTCCCGAGATATACGAAACAGGTGGTTTTGAACTGACACTAATTATGACAGAAGATATTACATTTTTTTGATGAGTTTCGATGTTGTTGTTTCGGGACATTTGATAATAAACTTATACTCCCGAACAAACGAAAGTGAAAAACCAGAGTGACGCGGCTGCTGGACTATACCCCACGACTTGTTTTATCCAAGAAAGAACTTTGAAAAGCCGTTTAAGCTGAATGAATTGAAGTTACGTTTCAGTTACGTTCAAATGACGAAGTCGAGCTAAAAGGGTTTTTAAGAATAATTAAACTCATTTTCAGTTTCTTGGTGAAAATGATGAGCAAACTGAACTCATGAACCCAGCTGAGTCGGCCATCGCTTACTTAATCACTCTATGACTCGATTGCAAAAAGTAAGATTGAAATTAGTCGCTAGAGGTATTACTATGGTTTTTAGATAGCTCTATTTATACCGTACAAGCCACTTCCAGCTTAGGTTAAGGTACACTAGTCTATGACGAGAAAGAAGCCCGAAGTCACACTTCTTTCACAGTTCCGGCAGCTCCTCAAACGACAATAACAAGCCCGTTATAGTCAAGAATTCAACAGCTGTAGAAAGTTTCCGGGTAATTCTCAAAAAAATCTATGTTATCATTAGAAAATTCACTGTTGGATGGGGATTATTTCCTTAATAATTCGACTAAATATTATTATTTAATGACAAATACCTTTCGTGGAACTGAGATGACGACAAAAGGGAAGTCTCGTTTTAGTGAAAAAGAACCGATTTAGAATTTGAAAGAGCATGTAACACGATAGATGTAATACAACTTCAACTTTCCTTGTTAAATTCCCTTTTAGCTGTGAGGAAGACAAGTTAGTAGTATACTTGGGAAGTACACGGAAGTACACGTGTATCAGCGTTCAAAGGCTTATCTGAGCCTTAAATAAAGGTCATTTGACTAAGTTGGGTGCAGCTCATGGTCGGTTATGAAACTCTGAGTACATTACAGTTTCGTACGTCTTCTCACTATATTAGCCATTTACCAATTTTTTTTTTGCTGGAATCTTTCTCAAGCCGAATTCATTCAGGATCAGAGAGCATCATCCAAGCGACAAAAATTTAGGGTAAAAACAAAATTACATATTACCGAGTAGCTAGGGTAGTTTATTCTTGCTCAAATGAACATTCCACTTTATGGCTTATAGAAAGCGAAGCTTTAAATTGATAGAGTTTCGACTTTCTCAGAAGTAAGGTTTCAGTTGGACCACCGCATCGGAACCGGCTTGAATCCACAACTCGGAAGCTCCTACTTGGTAGGAAAAGCACTTCCAAGCGATGCCAAAGTCTCAAAAAAACTATTTTCTAAATAAGGTGATTTCTTCACAAATGAACATCAGATATTATAACGTTATAGAGAGAGTCTAAGCACGTGATAGCCGGCAGGGTTTTAATAAGAATTATTTATAGTATCAGCCCGGTAATATTGACGTGTGAGAAAATAATTACTCAGCACTTTGAGCCTCGTTCTGAGCGACCCCCCCGCAAAGGCTCCTGGGAGAGTGGGTTTCGTCGGCCAAAACAGCTTGTGAAAAGGGGTTTCTACGCAAAAATTCTCAACGAAAAGAGCCCGATTTCCAGGTTTTTTTTGCCAGGGCATATTGATATTGGCAGGTAAGGGGTTTTTAGTGTTAGTGAGGGCAATCGGAGCAGCCGCTTTGAGAGTTGGGCTGAGTCTGTTTGTCCGAGGTCGATCTGGCATAATGTATTCAGCGTGTACATGGCGCCATCGGCCGAAATCTAAACCTGGTTTTCTTTGCCTTTTGATCTCTTATGAGTGGCCAGGATTTTTAGAAATCTAGTGTAGAATAAAACTGTCATGTCTTGTGCTTTGGTTGGACTCGTGAGCGATTTTTCTTGTGGTCTTGCGAGAGCACCTCCAACACCCTAAACCCGATGAGTGGGAACCTCGGTAGTGATGGGTACAGTTATCCAACTTCAAAGACGATCTCGTCTGCAACGAAATACGCCTTGAGGTTAACGTTAAATGCTTTTAAAATAAGACGAAAATTCATAGCAAGACCTTCACCGTGTGTTTTCCGGAGTAGCAGGTGTGAAAGAAAGGCTGGAGACCAGTTAGTCGACTGATTCGAGCGTTATTTGGTATCTTCTCAGTATTGACGTAATTGTCGCGCCTTTTTCACGGTGAAACGGGACAGGACAGTTCTTGCAGTTAATTTATTGGAGTTATACGGTCAAACATCTGTTTGATGTTTTGGCCTTACCTCATTCCTTCTATCATCGTTCCAGGCCGTTCATTTTTTTTCGTCGTTTGTTTGGAAATTTCTCGAAATTCACATTGACCTGTAATTTAGCAAATCCAGACACGGAAATTTACACCAGATAATATAAATTGTAGTGAATTATACAGGTATAGTTTTAGTTGATATTCACAGTGTAATAGTAAGGCCACAATCATCAATACTACAAATCTCCTTATATAGTACTTTTCAATGTTTCAAATATTTGCTGCACCCCTAACCCCACCCCTATGCCTCTTATATCCTGTACCTCTTTCAGACAGGCAATTTTACATTTTAATCCTAGCCTTACATAACCAATTTTATTACAAAAATATTACCGAGGTTACCATAATTTCTCATGTGTTTCTTTCTTATTTTCACAGAATTAATTTCCGTGGATAGCGTAAACGAAAGACCTCATCATTTCCTGAAACAATTTTTTTTAAACGAAAGCTCTTATTTAAAAAATGCAAACATGATATCATGAGGGTTTGCCCAGCAAAGAAAGTTGCATAACATTTATTTTGATCCTGTGATTCCTACAAGCTATCTGGACAGTCATCTGTGATCTTTTACTGGAAAAATAAAGATGGAAGTAGCAAAAAGAAAGCCCAGAAGCTCAAAAGTTGAAGATCCAAACTTTGAGATCGATGGTTTGGATGGGAAGCTGCCAAGGCGTAGAGGAAGAACAAGAATGAGCAGTTCATTGCTTGATAGGCTTGCACCAACCCCTGGCTTCGTGGATAAACCAAGTGTGGATGTTGATCATGGATCCTTGGCAAGCCGACGAACTCCAAGGATGGCAAGTCTCAATGCAGCAGCAAAAGTGAATTTGTTTTTTGAACCTGCAAGCCCGATAGCAGGGCGCAGTGATGGTCATCATTCTCGCAGAGTTTCTAAGAGTTCTTCTGAAAAAGACTGTGATGGCGGATTAAGGAATGGAAGCACACCATATGAGGATAATTTATTTGAAAACGAAGAGTTTGTTTCACAAGAAATTTCATCAACATCTGATGGTTATATAACCTTTGATTCACTAGTTGCTAAAGAGAAACAAGAAAATGTTCAAAATATTTCAAAGCCTATAAAGGATATCCCCTTTGAAAATGGAAGGCCTGAAGGTGCAAAAGTAGGACAAAAGCGTAAATTGGAAGCAGCAGACTCAACCTCCGAGGGAACAGTTATTAAGAGAGGGCGCAAAAAATTTGACATCAACAATATGCTTCATGAAAGAGAACAGCAATTGGGAATGGAATGCGATACCACTACTGATGAGGATATCAAAACTATGGTAGATGCTTGTATTCAGGTTGATTTACCAAGGCCTCCCTCACAGTTAAAGCATATCCGAGTGCTCTCTGTTCCAATAAAAGGCCAGATTTACACAAGGTCTGGTTCGATTCCATTTACAAAAAGCCACTTGATAACTCCAGGGGCCCCTCCCCGGCCACCAATTGAACATACAATCAGCAAAAAGGCATCCACAAAACGTACAGCAAGCTTAAATGCTCAGGCAATGTTGAATGCTATGATGGCCAAAGATGGGCCCCTGCATAAAATGAAAAATGCTGGTAGTCTTTTAGTACCTCATGCCAAGAACAGCAAATCCAGCAAAGAAAATGTTGCCAGCAAAAACTCTCAGAACTTAGTCAATGTCCCCCCACTTCGCATCCCCAAAATCAACTTTGCTGCCACCTCTACTTCACATTTTAGCCTGGGACGGCATAGACCAGCCGGGAATCCAGTCAGGAATATTTATTTAAAAAGCTTGAATATGCAGTTAGAAAAATTGCAAGCCGAAAGAGCAAAGGAACCATGGAAACATAAGGTGCGTTAGTTCAAAGTGTTTGCAAACTTATTCTCCATGGAGATGGACTAGAAAGTAACAAAGCTAGCATTTCAGTATGGGGTTTTATCAGAAGCAGAAACTGGGTGCAGGATTCTGTATCCAATTGCATATAAATTGGAACTAAACTCTAAAAAGATAATAGATGGCATCCTGAGAGAATCAAAAATGGTTTTGAAAAAAAATGAAAAAATGAACAGATATACCGGTACTGGTATACTGGAACTCCTTTTTTTGACTTGGAACCCTAAAGCATTGAGTTTTGAGCCCTGTGGACCCCAAAATTAATTGAAGTAAAATTCTGAAGAAAATCAATTGTACAAAAAAAGCACTTTGATATTTGAATGATTTTATATTCTAATTATTATATTTTATTTGATACAGTGCTCATGCTGTACCCATAAAACAAGAACTAAATATTGCTAACTAAGCAATAGAAAACAGACTAGTGCTATTTAGTACTATTTAGCTGCATATTTTTAGCTCACAATGTAGAATATCTTCTCTTCATTAAGACTAAATCATTTGTTAATTGTCTTAAAAGGTAATACTCTCTTGAACACTGAGTATTTTCCTGTTTACTTCTCCCAATCACAGCTATTTTCCAGAGCTTCCAATAACCTACTCATGAATATTTAATGATATTTTGTAAATCTGGATAATATTGCATAAGGAATGAACTATTTTCAGTTGGAAAAGTAATATAGAATGTACCAGTAACAAGTGCTTTGAAGCTTTTTTCCTTTTTGTTGCCTCAAGAATCTTCTATTCTTTAACAAATATTTTTTTAATTACCATGTAATTCTTATATGTACAGCACTTACTAAATTCATTCCTTTGTAGTTAAGATGTTTTTTGTTTTGATTTAGAGAACCAATGGCTGGACATATCATGGAGAGCCACTTCATAAACCCTATTGCTACATGGTAAGCTCCATTAATTGGGAGTAATAAAGTGGAATATAAATTCCCCACATTCCTGACTTGAACCTTCATGATTATATACAAGTGTTGACAATCTTGATGCATTTCATCTCCATGCTATTTAATTCCTAATGACTTCCTGATATCCTTGGTATCAAGGATGGTAATCTCATTTGCCAGCCCAAATTTTACCCCAATCCTAGTAAAAATCCCACTGTCCCAGTTTTTTTTTTGCTACCTTCTCAAACCTATTCCATTTCTTGTTTATAAATGTCAGTACCAGTGCATGAGATTGTCTTTACCAGCCCCAAATGGCGGATTCCAGGCTCCCGTTTGATCCCTTCAGAATCCTAGTACCACTGTTCATTGATTTCAGGCTAAAATTATTAAATGTTTCTTATTAGACAGTTTGTTGTGGAATATGGCTGGATATTTCTAGGAGCCATGCAGTATTTGATGAGCCTTTAGGCGAGTCAAAATATAAGTTGAGGAGTAAAATATCCCACCATATTCCACATCAAACTGTCTAATAAGGTATTTATTGCCCAAAAAAGGCAAAGAAAATTGGTAAACATTTATCAGATGTGGAATATGGCTGGATATTTTAATTGTCCCAGTCTTACTCGTGCATTATTTTTTACGAGTTGGATTATGTACTCAGGGTGACCCTCTTTTCAGTATCAAAATAAATTTACAAAAAGTAAAAAATGAATTTACAAAATAGTTAGATTAAGACTGGCTTCACACTTTTGATTTAGAAGATGACAGTATAAAATTGGGATACTTCAGATTTTCTTTTCTTTTTTGAGAATTTATGCTTACTTTTTGCTTAGTAAATTAATGTTTACTTGTGTGTATTTCTTATTGAAATATTTTGTTTTTGAAGTTAGGAAATGCTTATCTTTACCTGATTTATTCACTTAAATTATGTACGCATGGTTTGAGGTTTTCGTTTTTGTTTCCTTTCATTCTATGAGGATTCCTCATCCTACAAAAATATACTTCTCTGAAGATGCTTAATGGCATCTTCATTAAAGAATTGTGGTCAGTGGTTAATATTAAAAGCTACTCTCAGAAGACAAGGAAAATTGCAGTTTATATAAAGGAAATTGTCAGAAATTAGCAGGGGGGGTGGGGAGTAGAAAATAAGGAAGGTCATAAGTTTTTGAAACCCTGAAAAGGAAAGGTCATAAAAAGGCAAGTGAAAAACAGGAATATTTTCTTTTTTAAGCCACATTTCAGGGTAGGGTCAGAAAATATCATTCCTATCACAGAGAGGACTGCCAATGGACGAATTAGTGCAAGACTCCAAATAATAAAGTCTGGCTGACTGGCTGTCTGTCTGTCTGTCTGCATCATTTTCAATGCCCACTTACCCCCCCTCCCTGTAGTTTTCTGATGGGGCCCTAAACTACTAAACTAGAGATTTTTTGGTATAACAGACATTCATTTACATATATAAGTCAACATTATATAGCTGGAAAGAGACATTAGTAATTAGCGGGGGGGGGGGAGGAATTTTGAAATGAAGTAACAAATATTTAATGACCCTCCCAAAGTAAAGGATCAAAATATCTATTCCTCACTTTCCATACATTGGTCCACTCGCCCAACACAAAGCACTCAAGCGGTGCGCCAAGGTCCAGTGGCCTTAGTTTCAAAGGATTATACAAATTGTACCTTGCCACTTCGGCTGAATGCTTTGTGTTTGACAAGTGAACTGATGTATGGAAAGTGGGGAATCTAATTTTTCATGATCCTTTTGGTGGTCTTTTTTTAGTGACTCTCTTTTTAGTCTTCAAAAGTGATCACCCAGCCCTCCCTCTTGCACATTTCTGACAAGGCCCTGAACACTTGACTCCCTCATTTAAATTTCAGGATGACAAGATAGTCATAAGACATTATTACAGTGGCATTCAGCGTGGTGATGAGATCATCAATGTGAGAGACTCGGTTCTTCTCAAAGCTGGCACAAGAAGAAAAGATCAGCCTTTTGTTGCCAGGGTTTCAGGATTGTGGGAAGAACATGATGGTATGTGAACATTCTAATTTTGTCCCATTAAATTTCAAATTTTGGGTCATGATACTGGTACCAGTTAATTCCTC
>JAABNW020082225.1:0-17228 GCA_015164035.2 Radianthus crispa
ACTCTTTTGTTGTCGTTTTAATCCAAAACTTGGGTTCTACGATGATCTCCTTTCTCGGAACAATCTTTCTAGTATTGTACCTTAAACTGTCAGATCAACATGGATTACGGCTGGTCATGTGGTAAACATTACTTACAACACTCTTCACAGTCATGATTTTCTATTGTCTTCGGCCTAATGAATATTAATGAGTTTTATAATTTATTATATGATACAAAAATATCAGAGGCCTACCCCTAAAAACATCAGAAATGCAAAAATAAAAAATAAAAACATTCCAGAAACATTTGCAAGGACAGACCTATCAAGTGTGGTTTCCAAGCTGTGTATTATTGCTCTATAAATGCACTCAAAAAGAGGTTAATACACAGGAAAAACATAAACTGGTAGGACGCATCAAGAATTCTATGCTACTGCTCTGTGCATGCTTAGGAGATTAAAAAGTGAGAACATGGTTGGAAAAATTGCTATGTTTTGCATTTTTTGATTCATAATTTGCTTAATGGTATGCATTCTTGAAAATTTAGTGAAATGTATTCTTGATAAAAAAATGCAAATGAAATAGAACAAATGTTCTCACTTTTTAATCACTCTTGAGCATGCACGTAGAGCAGTAGCATGGAATTCTTGATGCGTGTATGATAAATGGATATATTTATTACTATACCGCTATTAAAGTTCAGACTTGGTCAATGTTATGGCTACTTATTCCTTGTTCACTTAATTCCTTTCATTATCACAGTTTAAGATTCTTTGATTCATAAGTTTACTGTATATTGCTGTCAAAAATTAAAACTTAATGTGGGTTTTTATTATTCCTATTTATATTTACGTTTTAAATGATCCCTTATTTCAGGAAACATTGCACAGAAGGATGACAATATAGTGGCTGAAAGTAATGATACCTCAGTGAATAAAACTGACTCCCCAGTCAAAACATCAGCCACAACAATGGAGTCCAACACTAACTCAGAAAATATTAATATTTCAAATGGCATTGATTCAGATGTGCCAAAATTACTGCCACAGACATCAAATCAAATGACAGATGAAACAAACCATACTGTTAAACCAACCAGCAAAGAGTCAAGTCTGTCAAATGGTAGTCATGAGACACCTGCGAAAAGTGATAAGAAACAAACAGAAGGTTCTGACCCTGATGATCCAATAGCAGGTCTTGACTGGAAAGATGGCATTGCAACTTTACCAGGTATTTTTGAATGATCAATTTAATGGTTTTTGGATGTTTTCATTATTCTTTTGTTGTATTCTTTCCACTTATTTATATAATCAATCAATTTATGCAATAAACTGATGATGGCGGAAGTCACTGTCCAAACATGTCCAAAATCAAAAGTCTCATTTTATTTTTCATCCATTTTATCATAAAATAGTCCTCAGCAAAACTTGAATATAGATTACTTTATGCAAGATGTGCTGACTTTACATGATAAAAAATAAATATTTTAATATTAAAAATACTCTTTTTATATCTTCCCAATTTATTCTTTATATCATCATTGTTATCTCTATAAGCCATTTTTAATTCACTGCTGATGAATTATGAATGAGTTGATATAATGAAGTTTTTATTTCATGTCTGAGGGCCAAGAGGATGTAATTTCATACTTCTGAAATTGCCTTCCTTTTTACATTTCATTTTTAAATATTATAAAGTTCTAATGAAAACTTTATGCTTTAAGTTCTATTCAAATATTCCATACCAAATATGTTAGTTTATTCCAGCTTAAGTTTCAAAATTTCTTTATTATACAATTGGGAAAATTGTATTGACATTTCTTTACTGATAACAAAAAATAGCACATGGTATTTTGTCTAAGATGTCAGGGGGCAAAATGCTGTATTTTTTTCCATTTTGCACTTGTGCTGCAGAAAGGCAGCATAGTTCCGAGTAGTTTGTAAGCTGTGGAAACCATGTTGCTTAGATAAAACAGAATAAGTAGTGAATAGCAATATTTATATTTGTCAGAAATCAGAAGTTAGTTACTTTTCTTCACAACAAAGAAGTTTGCTCACCTTTTTTTTGATGGATGAACTCTTTATCTGGACAATTAACAGGAAGTAATCTGAAGTTCAAGATGACCGAGTTTGGAACCCTAGAAATAGTCAGTACTGTGGAAACAGAGAAGGGAGAAGTGGAAATGAGCACATCTACCAGCCAAACTAAAGACACAAGCTCACAAGAAACTGCAAAGAACAGTGAAACCAGTACAAAAGTGTCTGTAATCAAGACTAGCAAAGATGGTAAATATATGATGGGAATGCAATTATAAACCACAGATCTAAGCTCTAGCCCCACCTGTCAATCACTCTCTATCTAGACATGTGCCTGTCTTTTTATTTAAGCTAGAGGTTGTCCCAAAACTGAAGTTATGAAGACCCATTTCAGTGATGATGGATCCAGGATTTTAAAAGGAGGGGGTCCACTTTTGCAAGCCTGAGTAAAAAGCAAAAAGCAAAAATACTAACAACCTTCAAAAGGCTAAGGCACTGGCCTGGATCCACCACCGCAGTTTTTTTATTCACATGTTCCCTGGATTTATGTTCCCTGGTCAGCAGGACAGAAAAACGATTTTTTGCCTTTCCATATAAGGACAGCTTTGTGTATATAAGCTCAGTATTTATTCAGTTTGCTCTTTTGGGGCTAAAGAACCAAATATTAAATGCGACCTTTTGATAACAAATGGGACTTTAAGAAATAAAGCCTTACACTTTAGGGGAGGTGATATTTTGATCAGCATAAAATCTGACATTTTTGTAAATATTTCTAAGTACTGTAGCTTTATTTTAATTTAGCAGGATTTTGTCACCAGTTATGAGCAATAGACACACAAATGAAACGCTCAAAAATTTGGATTATCTGCAAGTTAAATTTTTAAATTACAAAAAGAGCTGCCCTGTCGTTTTTCTGTCCTGTCTATCGACCTTATCCACTTCTGTTTCCATCCAAAAGAATACATAGCTACGACAAACCTCACATTAACAAAAATGTTTAAGCTTACTTACTTTCCCTATCTTGTACATTTGCACATCTCAGGAAAGTTCTGAAAAAATATCCATTCATCAACTGGCCCTGTTCCGGAAAATAACAATACAAGTATTCCTACCTTACTGCAATTCCAAAATCAAAATAGATTTTTCTTCAGTCAAATATAAAAAATTATAAATTTTCAGCTAAGCCAAAGACACCTACCAAGAGTGACATCATGAAAGGACCCCCAGATGCCAGTCATGTCCTTTGTTGTGAAGTATGTGGTAAATATGGTTTGCCAAAAGACTTCTCCGCTTCTGGGAGGTTTTGCAGCCTCAAGTGTGTGGGCATGTACACAGGTCGAAGGAATAAAGGAAGGGAATTCGTCCGACACGTCAAAACTTTGGATGGAAAAATAATCAAGAAGAGAAAGAAGAAAGTGCCTTCAACAACAGAAACTGCCGAGGTAACTTGTACAGTGATTTGCTCTTTCTTTCTAAGCACCGTTTGTAAGAATGATTTCACTTTTTTACCCTGGTTTTGCCGGTAGAATGGCCAGCTTTGTGCTGTCAAAAGCGAAGCAGACGCGAATAAAGCCTCAAGCGAACCAGTTACCATCAAAAAGATCAAAGGAACCAAGAAAAAGATCAAGCGAATCCACCTGGATGCTGCGAGCTTGGCTTCAACCGATAATGGTACGAACTGGTGAACTATGTAATCAAGCTATTACTATACGTTTACTTATAAAATAAGGGAGAACAGAGAAAATTCTGAAAAATATGCGGAATAGAGAAAATCGTGCGAGAAAATGGCGCGAAAATGTCACGTGACCAAAAGGAGCCACTCACGTTTTCCCATATCACCTGACTGAAATTTTGATTATGAGGGGAAAATAAATTCGTTTTCTAACAAGAAAAAAAATAATTTGTTTTAAAGTTAGATTATCTTGAAAATTTAATCTAATTGTCCGTCAAATACTGTATAGAATTCATCATGGCTTTTTATAGAAATCGATAGCATGTGCTTTTTCGTTTTCCCCCTATAATCAGTGGTTTTCTTCCATTACAGTTCCATACGACTCAAGTAAGCCATTCATATGGCTTGATTATTTATGTGCAAGTAATTCCAAAGCTGTTCCTGTGAGCGTCTTCCAACAGGTAAATGACATAATGCTCATGCTGGTTTATCAGTTCTGCCAGACGGCGAAGGGGAATCGTGGTAATACAGTAATACCAGATGGCGAAAACAGACCAACATTACTTACATTTGATTAGCAGTCGACTTGGAATGTCAATTTAATGGGGACTTTTTGGAATATCCGGCATAAATTATGATTAAGAAATAATGATTTATGATTTTTTGCAAGATCATCTTTATCAGACAGGTTTTTTTCCTTGTTAGAAAAAAATAATTCAGTTATTTTCTTTACACGTACTTTGATGAGGTCGAGAGAGCCGGTGAAAGTCGGAGGAATCGCCATTAAACAGAAAAATCAGATCTTTATCCGCTCGAAAATTTCGTTATTCACAAAAAATATAATTGTGTAAGAGCTGTTTTATTTATAATGTATTGGTATAGAAAGAAATTGATCAAAGATACATTGGGTATTGAACCCCCCCCCCCCCCTCCCCCACCTGAAAAAATTCATCCGCTTCGAGGATGCACTTCGAGGAAAATCATGCACCATTATTGTTTTTTTCATCTAGGAAAACCCAGACCTTAACATGTTTCCCAAGGCATGCCCCGAAAACATAAGAGGAATGAAGGTAGAAGCTATTGATCCCAAGCATCCTTCATACATATGTGTGTGTACCGTTGTCCAAGTCAGGGGAGCTCGGCTGAGGCTCCACTTCGATGGATGGTCGGAAAGCTACGACTTCTGGACCAATGCTGACTCTCCTCTTATCTTCCCCGTTGGGTGGTGTGCGAAGAATGGACAGACTCTGAGTGCACCAAGAGGTAAGTGACGTTTGCAAGAGCACAGGGGGTTCTAACTGGTTACAATGTGGAAACGATTGGATTGATCGATTTGACTTGTTTGCCAGTGTAACTGCGCACGCGCATTTTGGGATTCCTGTGGTTTTATGAGATGTTATGCCCGATCGACCACAGGGAGCCCAATTTCTCATATCATATAAACCACAGGAACCCCAAAATGCGCGAATCGTTTCCACCAAAGATAACAAGTTAGCACCCCCTGTACAACAGCAGCAGTTATCTTAATCGTTTATGATGATGATGATGTTGATCGACTAGGTGTACCTGTATCGGAGTTCGATTTTGACTCCTACATCAAAGATCAAAGTTCTGATGCAGTCCCCGGCAATTTGTTCAAACAAGTAAGCATTCACTTGCAATTCTTGTTGAGCGTTTGCATTTTACTGTTTTGAATTTTATTTCCGTTTTTTCCACCGCATTCCCAGGTCTCTCCAACGAGACACGGCTTCAAGGTTGGCATGAAGCTCGAAGCTATTGACCGAAAGAACCCGGATCTAATCTGCGTTGCCACGGTAACCAACGTGATTGGCAATCGTTTTCTTGTTCATTTCGACGAATGGGATGATACGTATGACTACTGGTGCGAAGAGGATTCGCCGTACATTCATCCTGTGGGTTGGTGCGAGGCCCATGGTGGAAAACTCAACCCACCCAATGGTAAGTCAGGCTGTAATAAATGTTATAAGTCGAACTACAGCTGTACGCTAACAGAGAGCTACCTTGAATCCAATAGTGTAAAAGGTTTTCTTATCCCACAACATGTCATTCTCATGACAATAAGATTCGTTGTCTGGGTTGAATCCATGTTTGTGGGGTTTTATGTACAGTCATTTAACAAAGAAACGATGCTCTAGGCCTAGTCCCCCTATACTAACTATGCTCTTGGAAATGACACATGATGTAAAATGGGACAACAGCAGTGACATCCAAAGTAAAGATGGTATAGATGACATAATGTCTTTATAATTTCCTTACTTGTTCATACGACCTTCTCTTCTATTAGATGATGAAGTTGACACCTTCACATGGGATGAATACCTCAAGACCACAGGAAGTATTGCTGCTCCTCCAGAACTCTTTAAAAAGGTTAGCCATAACATTTAAATAAAACAATAAAAACATTCGTAACGGTGCCGTGCCATGCCCGTGCGAAACCCCAAAATATATATTCTCTATTAATTCATATATTCTTGTTCTTATTGTGCGGTAATATACGAGCAACCAGATCATACAACTTACTGCACAACACTGTTGCGTTACAAGCTGCAGAGTAACTTCACTGCCATACCAGCCCCATGGTTAACGCTCGACGTGCAAGATCTTTCTTTCCTCTTTTGCGCGCGGGATAGTAATGGCAGCAATGTTTACTCTGCAGCTTGTAACACAAAACAAGTTGTGCGATCGACAAGGTGCATTGTTTTGTAATCGTAGTATCGCACCTTTCTGTCAATTTCCTATGGCAAATTGCGCTAGAGATAAGGTGTGTTTGGCAATTCATTAGGAATATTCGAGCGTATTTTGTATTGCTAAGGAACAATCCATAGTATTTCCCTTGCCGTGACCGTGCCATGTCCTCGTACTTTGCTTTCATTTGATAAGCAGTGATATCGCGCAATTTGATTTGTTCACTGACATGATCTCTTGCTTGACTCCTTTAGCGGTTTGCGCCTGGGTACAAGATAGGACAGAAACTGGAAGCCGTAGACAAACGCAATCCATCTCTGATCCGCGCAGCAACGGTGATTGATTTAGAAGAGTATAAAGTAAAGCTACATTTTGATGGCTGGGATGACATCTACGATGAGTGGTATGATACGGACTCTACCGACGTTCACCCTGTTACATACTGTGAGAAGACGACTCATCCCTTGGAAGCTCCTCTGAGTAAGCCGTTTCCTTTCCATGATCAACAAAATCACTTGTGCCACAATTGTTTTATGACCATGATAACCAATGGTTGTCCTCGCACTTTTGTTCCATAGCTCGTGCTGACAAAATCTCATCAGCCGCCTGCCCTACCCCGGGTTGTAAAGGTATTGGTCACGTGAAAGGAGCCAAATACTCGAGTCACCACAGCACATTCGGTTGTCCGTACTCTCTACAAAACCTAAACAAAGAATCGTGTCTGGTTGATAGACTGTCAACCAACTCCATGACTGAAGAGTCCGACTGGTCTTATGGAAAGAGGGAGAAACCACCACCTGGAAAGGACATCAAAGGTACCCCCATCTTCTCCTTGCATGCCTTCCTTCCCGTCTTTATCCTATCCCTTTCTCTTGTCTTGTCCTGACTTGACTGTTCCTTATCCTTCTCTACCTGTCTACTGCCTTTAATCCTTTCCTGCCCGACTCTTGGCTCCCTGCCTGTCTTCTTCCGGCTTTACCGTGTCGTCGCTACTCCCGTATGCCTTTACTTACAAAAAAGAAAAAAGAATACCTTCTTGCTTCTTGTTTAAGACGAACCAGTGAGTCCCAATGGTATTGCCAGTCCTACCCCTAGTCTTGATGGTGGCACCTTTTTATCGTCACACGGGAAACCAAAGTCCATGTAAGTATATTTACAACGCCTTGATTGATCACCAAATCAAATTGTCTAAATTTGACAAATTGACTGGCAACGAACGCTAATACAGCCACAGTAGTGTGGAACTCTCAGATAGATTTATGGACGTGAAATGTCAAGAAAGTTTTGCCATGTGTCAAAAAAAGCCGCTACTCCTATATGACAGAGGTTGATTACCACGATTTAGTTTCAACTTTAGATTTCAAATTCGACATACGAATGGTTCAAGGTCTCTCCTTCTCCATTTCTTCTCTCCTTATCTCCTCATGGTATCCGTAAGCTCTCTATATCACAGAAGTCTTGTGAATTCAGCTCGACAGGTAACGAGTCATCTCGTAGTATACGCACCAGCCATCGATCAACATCGTCTTTCTCCTCGACGAGAGTGTCTACGTCGAACGCATCTACTATTGGCTCAAGTCTTCCTGGGAATAACATGAACAACAGATCTAATGTACGGTGAGTAGACTCGAGATGAACTTTCAAACCTATACAACGAAGGCGCTAGTTTTTCTCGTTCTAATCCTCATGACAATGAAAATAAACACCGAGTATTGGCTAAAGAAAGAAACGACACCCAAGGGAGTGACGTTTGATCGTTTCTTTCTTTTACAATTCCAGGCGTCACAGTTACAAAGAAGAAAAGCCATCTACGACGAGACCAAAATGTAAGTAAAGTGCTGTGTTCTAATCGACACCTACCTTTGACACCATTTTCTCAGCCATCAGTGAGCATGATGATCTGAGGGTTCAGAGGCGTGACCAGGAACAAAATGTTTCTTTTTAAGGTATTCCCCCAATCCCTCCCCCTCTCACAATAGAATATTCCGGTTACAGTCCAGGATATAAGTTTCTTTTATCGTTCCTGTTTTGATCAGTTGTTGAGAAAGGCATCCAGTATATCTCACCTTATTATAATACTTGGGGATATGGCTTTGCACGGCTGCCTGTTAATGGACGAAGAGAACACTATTCCCTGCACGAAGAGAAACCTTCGAAAGAGAAGATCGAAATGGGAAAGTGGACGGTAGAACAAGTAGAAAAACATGTCTGTGCACTGGGATGTCCAGAGCAAGCCAAACTATTTGAAGAACAGGTCAGTGAGTGTGGTGTGATGCAGTGAAAGGAGTTGGTGTAGTGTGTTATGCTGTGGTGTACTGATATGTGGAATGATGTGGTGTAGTAAAGTGTGGTGTATTGTTATATGATGTGGTGTAGTGTTATGTGATGTGGAATGGTATGGTATAGTAAAGTGTGGTGTAGTGCTATGTGCCGTGTTGTGGTGTGGTGTGCTATGGCGTGGTAATACCATACTATGGTTTGCTGTGCTGTAGTATGCTTTGCTAGTGTTGTGCTGTGCTGTGTTGTGGTATGGTGTGGTATGTTGTGCTGTTCGGTGCTGTGTTGTGGTATGTTGTTAAAAAGTACGGATATTTCTATTAAACAACAATCCTTTTTATTCAGGAAATCGATGGCGAAGCATTTCTTCTTCTCACCCAGCCAGACATCGTCAACATCATGAAGATTAAACTTGGCCCTGCCCTAAAGATATTCAACAGCATTCCCAAACACTGAACCACATCTGACCTCCCTTATGTAATTCTAAAGGAGATGTAAACTGTTTTGTAGCACCGACGACTGGAAAAGGCTCCATTTCAAATGGACTGGGGTTCAGGTGTTTTCTGTATTGAGATAAATTTAACTTCATAAGAAAAACTGAATACTAGCTTAATGACGAACTACTGAGGAAGTGCATTTACTCTTCTCCGTTTTGTTGTGGGCATGCTTTTGAGTAGTCTCGGCCACTCCTATTGACGACACTAAGTGCGGCTGCGTAGGAGACTAGGTTTTGAGGATCCATTTCTGTTGATAACAATGGACTCCCGGCCGCCGAGTTCGTCCTTATACTGATCACAAGACAACCAATCACCAAATACTACCAACTACTACCAACGCCACCTGTGGTAAACCAGTAATAACAATCATTTTTTCGATACCTGGTTTAGGACAGCAACCCTAAGAGGGGGATACCTGTGTTATGATGATTACGAAACTTCTGACTGTACACAGGTTTCCCAATATACATTAACTCCTAATCGCTATTAATGTTTAAGTTTAATCGATCCATGCATGAATAAACTGAATTGCTGTCTTCTTCCCCACTGACAAGCCATAAAAGCCATAGTTTTTATAGATAAATTGACTCTAAACAGTCACTTGAAGGTGTTGATTTTCAATAAAATTTCACCTATTGTCAATGACTCATATGCATGAAAACCGAAAACTGTCGTGAAGATTTTTGATTTAGTGCGCGGGGTTCCTGTGTACCCAAAAAGCGCGCAAAAAGCAGCGGCGCCCGCGACAGCGCTGCTTCAAGTGACGTGGATACGATACACAAGATACTAGACCTAATGAACGTTGGTGTGTTGACTGTCTTGTTTTTGTGAATTCCACTCATTCGTTTTCATTGTGTGTGGTTTTGGAAATTTAGGTCAATGGGCTTTGGAAAAGTTTTGGAAAAGTTTTGGAAATTTTCACCGAGGATTTCTGTACGGACCCTGTTTATGTTTGCACGAGCTCACAGACTCATTCCCAGCAGCGGCGACGATGGGAAATACTAAACCTTAATGGCTGAGAATACTATGCCATTCTCCTCACGATAGCACTTTGTTCAGTATGCAGCCACTGCAGACTTGGTAGGTGTAAAGTCTTTTGTTTTGTTGCCCCAGAAGGAGCTTCTCTGACACCACATGTATGGGGTCTATATAAACAAATATGGCCGCCATTTTTTGTGATTTCACTGTCTTGGGAATGATGGAAAACATTGTACTATAAAGAACTCGGCCTTCAGCATGATTCGAACCATTCCTTATAGTTCTTTCCTATCCCCCCCTTTTTTTTTTACAAATGTAGGACTTGGAACTGGCACAAAACTACAACCGGCGGTCTTTCTCCTCGCCAGAACGGTTGGCCGATTAGATTTAAAATCTATGTTTATGGAGTCAAGATATACATATTACGGCATTTCCTAAGCATTCTCGGTTACCAGCAAAATATAGATGAAGTAATTACCTGTAAATTATCTGCGTATCAAGAGACGAAGAGACTGAGTGGTTCACGTCATGTCGGTGTCAGCCATCATGTAAGTAACCAAGCCTATACACGAAAACGAGACTATACATTCTCACGTGATTAGGGACTTCAGCCTTCAAAAATCAACGACGGCGACGTCAACCGGAAGTGTAAATAAGTTCACCCTGGGGTTCTGTTCCTTGAAAATTTCATTCAAAACGTAAGTATAGTCACCTCAACCATATGGTTGACAGATTTTAATGGCGCGAAAAATTCATAGAGAAATTATTTACACTTCCGGTTGACATCGCCGGCGTAGAATTTGCAAAGCTTAAGGTCCCTAATAAAGACATCATACTGAATGGTTGGTAAAATAGAATGAAGGTTTGTGGAGAAAGTTTGAAGAATTCCAGGCTCGAATATGCAAGTAAAGGGAGTTCTTTGTGCTCTTTTTGCGAACCACACTTCTGTAACTAGAAATGCCTCACAAGAAAAGGATGTCATCTCCAAATCGTGTCTGTCTGTCTCTCCTTTTTTTTTGCTGGAAGAAGAACTTATGCAAAACACTCACGGTGAGTATTAACGATATAGAATGAACATGTTAGAGTGATTTTGACGTAGCCATCACACAAACACAAAAGGTTGCCAATGTTTGTACTAATTCAATGGCATTCATTCATTCAAGGAAACAGGAGTACAAGGTGGCACGCAGGACAATTAAGTTGATGGGGAGGGCGGGGGTGCATTGCGCACTCGAAAATCGATTAGTCACTCAGATTGCGAATCGCTCATACTTAGATTTTTTTCCAAGATGGCCGCTTCGAAACACAAGAAATGTGAGCGTAGGGAGGATGATGGGATTGATTCTTTTTTTCGAAAACAGAAATGATGCTTAGCGCGCCTAGTCAGATTACCTGGTTTGTAACTCCAGAATCCCCCACTATCTCGTACATAGACAACATTAAAAATAAAAATATTTATTTCATCTCGTTTCCTTTGATGCAGTGGGATGATGTATTTCTGTTTTCTTTGTGATTCTAGCCATTACAAATGACGTCAAAATATTCTCTTACGTCAGCCTCTCTGACGTCATCAAGCAACACCAACACTATCGAACGCAATATTATAATTCTATCTATCTCTTGTGAAATATTTCATATCAAAAGCGATTGCAAACTGGTGAATATAAATATATTGTATATATATCTTTTGATTGTGTAGTAATTTTCTCTAACATTTATTTTCTCTAAATACACATTTTCTTTCTTGTATAAACACTGGACGAACTTCAACTGTCATCAAAATTTCAATCTTAAGGTACCATTCATTTTTATGGGGTGGTGGTGGGGGTGGGTGGCTGGTGGGAAATAAGGGGGGCACCCAAAATAATACAGTCCAAAACGATGGGTCACCCAAAATAATACAGTGTCAAAGGATGGGGCCACCCAAAATAATCCAGTGTCAAAGGATGGGCCACCCAAAATAATCCAATGTCAAAGGATGGGGCCACCCAAAATAATCCAGTGTCAAAGGATGGGGCCACCCAAAACAATACAGTGTCAAAGGATGGACCACCCAAAAATACAGCAAAAAAGGAAGTGCTCATGCTATGAGGGGAGGGGGTCAGCCAAAAAATACATAGTATTGAGGATGGGCCACCTGGAAAAATAAATACTTGAGGGGTTGGACCATGGCCATCAAAAAAATATTTAGTGTTTTTCAAATTTCCACCAGTCCCCCCCTCCCCCACCCCATAAAAATGAATGGCCCCTAAGGCAACAAATTTGATTATTATTGATCTACATCTGATAATGATTAAACAATTATTGAATAGGATTAATTTTGGTTTGTTATTATAAACGTGACCGTATCAAAATCATGAAATCCCAAGATCTATAAATGCAATTGCAAAACATTTTTTGATTTGGAAAATAGCCAATCAGAATTTAGAACATTGTACAAAATATGAAAATTGCAAAAAAATTGTGAAAAATATTTGAAGCGTACAATTTTAACTGACTATCTTGATACACGGCACTTAGAATTCTTGACTTTGTACAAAATTCGACGATTGCAAAAAGATAGGCCCTTTGCAGTTAACGGTCACGTGTCTGTATAGGAGGGCAAATGTTGTTTTGATTCGAAATCGGTGATTCTCTTTAGCCACTAGTAAAGTACTGAATGAAACGATGTGTAACCAGTGGATTACGAAACGAAATTTCATTTACGATCTTTGAAACAGGATGCAGAAAGTTTGTTTGCTCTCCAGTTTATTTCCCCCTTGGGAATCACGGTGTTCATTCATTTGCTCTCAGTGAATAAATCAGCCCGTAATTACTAAGCTGCAAAGGACCTATTGTGAAACAATATTTGAGGCGTACACTTTTGGAGTGAATATCTTAGAACACATACTTTGAATATTTTTCCTTGATCACTTCTTCTAACTTTCCTGTCTTGATATTCTCTTGAGTATTATTACTATCGCGATTCCAGGCGCAAGTGATTTCTTTACCTTTGGCGCAATGGTTTGATCATTTCAGACCGCGTGTCATTCTCTTGTGAATACGTTTTCCTTTGATTTTACCTATATTCATGTTCTTTATTCTCTGCGAACGGCAACTGGTCTGAAATGGAAAATATTCCGTCCAATATAAAGGGAACTCGTTCCAATTCATGTATCGTACGTTCTCGTATAGTATGCATATTCTTGAATGAAGAGTTATATTCTTGGAATGCTCTTGAAAATCTTGAGTGCAGGCCCAAGTTTGATTTTCATGATGTTAACGATATCGTCTTGAGTTAAAAGAAGAAACGACTCACCGTCGATTTTCTGAAAAAAGAAAACACAAGCGAGAATTCAGCACAAGTACAAACTGTGCAGCGTTACGCTTTGTTCCAAGAGAGCATAAATAAAAGAGAGGGAAACGTCGTATTACCGCGCGCGCCATGTCAATTCACATTCGGACTATTTTTAGTAACCGGATGCAGTTTAATTTTCGCCTCACCCTACTCTCGTGCGTCAAAATTCGACTGACGCAAGATTTCCGCAACTCTCTAACAACACTTTAGGAAATGATACGTGGTCTAAGTAGAGAAAAGGTAGAGTGGACAAACTAAACCCGTGAAACAAATACTAATTTTTAGCACTAAATAGTGATAACTGAACAATAGAAAACAAAGGCTTCTGCACGAATTAGTACTAATTAATACTAGTTATTCACGGTTCCGGCTTCACTTAGTTACCGTTGCTAAGTCCCACAAGCTCAACAAACAAGCTAGAATATCTCGGAATTTAAAACTCTGATCACGCAAAACGTATTATAAATCGTTTCAACTCCTTACTGTCATGTGAAAATGAACTAAATTTATCCCTTAATCTTTGTAGTATTTTGTAAACCAGATAACGTGTTGTTGTTTGTGGGACAAGATTCCAATTCCACTGGGGAAACTGATGTGATGTGATTGGTCACTGTTGTCATAGTCGGAACCATCCATTGTTCACGGGTTTAGTGCGTGCACTCTAACGCCGAACTCAAAAGGTATATCATAGTATACATACTTGATCAGCGAATAATTTGGCCTGCTCTGCACATCCAAGTGACGTCACGTGCCTGACTACGTCGTCAACAGCCCATTTACTCATGCGCAGTCGTTCCCGATACTTTTTCCTTTCGTTGCTTGGTTTTGGTAGTTGGTTGTCTTGGTAACCGGCGGGAAGATTAGAATTGCTTGTTGGTTGTTCGGAAACGAGCGATGGAGATTTATCTTTGTTTTCTTCTTTAGCGGGTAAAATCTCTGTAAATATATTAAGAATTTTAGATTAGAAATTTGGCAAAAAACTAGGCAAAAACGATGACCAGATTTCATTCTGTTCACTTACGTTTTAACTGTGGTTTTTCTCGCTTAATTTCACGACTTGGGCGTCTGTAACACATAATACAAATTACAAGTTTATGACAGTGACAATGACAGCGACAGTTGAGTGACAGTGACTGACTGACTGACAGTGACAGTGACAGTGACAGTGACAGTGACAGTGACAATGACGGTGACGGTGACAATGACGGTGACGGTGACCGGCGGTGACGGTGACAGATATATAGATGAAAAATAACGTAGAAAAAGAAACAAACAGCCTGGCCTTCACTACCAGCTTAGCAACAGTAACGTAGCATCAGCGTTATCATTACTGACCTTGCGGAAGTGACGTAAGAAATTGTTTTCGCGCTTGGGCTCGTAGTAATTACAGTCAGTGGGGGTATTTTCTTCTTCATATCTGGGGATGATGTCTTGAGTGGTGCTGGTTGTATTGGTACCGGATGGACTTTGGGTCGGTTAAGGTTTGCTTCGTTCAACGGGCATCCTGCAGAACTACGGAAGGAAGAAATGATGTTACAAATAAAAGGATAAAAGTAAAAACATTTAACAACCATCACTCCCCATAGGGCCTCTTCCGTGAGGTTGCCCTCCAAACCCAATCCCTTAAAAATCCCAACTGGCAAAGAGGCAAACCAGTTAGCTATTTACAAGCATGGTCGAGAGACTGAATCTAATCCGATCGAAACCCGAATAAATACATTCTTAGCTAGTGGTCATGGTGGGACTCAAACCTGGACCATCGGGTTGCGGGCCAACGCCATGACCACTCGGCCATGCTGCCTCCTTTGAGGTCTTCACTCCGATTTACACGGTACAACTTTTGCTACAACTGTCACATGCAATCTGCTTATGCCATCCTTACAACACGGCTATAACTGCTTTTATAGGTTTGAAGACACGTTTTAAAACCTTACAACAATCGTGTACGACAGTCGTAGCCGTGTTGTAAGGATGGCATAAGCAGATTGCATACAACAGTTGGAAGCAAAAGTTGTACCGTGTAAATCAGCCTTTAGAGACCGGTCATAAAGTATCAGGGGGTGGGCCACGTAGTTTTGAGCTCCTTAAAAGGGGTGGGCCACCATAGAAATGGGACAACTTGGAGGTTTTTTCTTATTTTTCCCTTAAAAATATGGGTGGGACATGGGTCACACAAAAATAGTCTTCCATTTATCTGATTTTGCCGGTTGACATAAAACTCTACTTTGACCAAATCTTCTGTCAAAGTCAACTAAGATGGCGAGAAAGAAGTTGCATGCAAATAGAACATTATGTTGATATTAGAAAGCCACTATCCGCTGTGTTAGCAAGAGTGTTAAATAAAGAAATAAATTAAAGTTGGCTAATCATCCCTTTTGCAGCCTAGTGGCTGGATTACGGGGACGCAGTCGAAGGCATACAAGGGCGCCAAGGAGCACAGCCTAGATCGAATCAGGGTTAGTTTTTGTGGAGGGAGGAAAACCGGAGTACGCGGTTTGGACCCTCGAAGCACAGGAGAGAACCTACAACCTCAACTCACATATCATGCCGGGTACGGGAGTCGAACTAGGTGAGAGCACAGGAGTCATTTTATTAGCTTATCGTGGCTAATATTATAAAAAATGCTCAAATCGTGTTAAAACTAGGTGTGAGCTAAGAATAGAGCATAAGAGAGGTGCATGTATAAACAAATTCACGTATTCCAATAAATATTTAATAAAAAAACGTTTTATTGAATCACATAAATTTGTTGTAATCAGGCACAAAAACCAAGCTTGGTCTCCCTGTGGTGAGAGGCGAGCGCTCTCGACGCTGCGCCACCTGTGCTCCCCTGTGTTTCTATAGCAACCTATTGTACCTTTGGTGTGTTCTCCAGTGTCCTCCAACATGTCCGCTACCATCACATCCAGGAGTGGGGCATATACCTTCAGTAGATAATTCTCCTGGAGAAAGAATATAAGATGATTGCTCATTATCACGTTATCATTAGCATCCATTCTCTACTTTCACATAGAAAAACAATGCTGTGCGTTTTGGTGGGGTAGCTGTTCAAAACACTGAATCAATGCAATGTACAGTATACCTGATTTTATCACTTAAGGACGTTCATAGGCATTGTTTGTGCGCACGCTTTCTACGCATGAAATTTACGTGCGCGCGCTCATCTTGATGACGTTATTCGAATGTTTTGATCGGCAAAACACAGAAAGAACATGTTTTTTTTGCTTCTTCAAACTCTTGTTGCTCTGAAACGAAGTCGGTGACCCCCGTTTTTTATTTTCACATTTTACTTCTAATATGATAAGGTTTCTTTGTGCAAAATTTTAAAAAAATCTGACGAGCGGATCTTTTGCCCATGAACGTCCTTAATTTCACGGTTTTGCGATATGCGTGCGCTTTTTCCAGTTACAAGCTTAGGTGCATTTTCTGTAAGATATTGTGCGGCTAGGTATTTCCCCTTCAAGACCATTTATTTACTTTAGCAACCTTGCTGCAGCTGTGTCGCTATCAATTAAAAAAATGTTGTGCAACTCGCTGCGAGCCAAGGAAGTGTTTGCAGCTTAAATGACATGCGCAGTCTCTTGCATAGTCTCCTTTGCAGCCATTTCCGGTGCCGTCACGCAAAGCGAACCCCCCCCCCCCCCCCCCCCCCCCCCCCCCCCCCCCCCCCCCCTCCCCCCCCCGCCCACCGCCGAACACGCGCACCCGCCTCTTCGGCCTGCCCCAACCTATCTCTCCTTTCTGG
>JAABNW020082336.1:0-17747 GCA_015164035.2 Radianthus crispa
GTTTCTCGCATTTTTCCTCGTCGCTACGCGACTCGGAAAAATACATTCGAACTCGTAAAATATCAGCCCGTATTCAGTGAAAAATCCCAAATAAGATATAAGTATTCCATGGCACTAAGTATTCATTTCAATTATCTTTATACTATGGTGGAGACTAGTAAAAACTAGTATAGACTGCGTCGGTGTGTATATAGCAAAACAGTTGATTGGTTAGAAGTTGAAACATGGAGGGTGATGAGAAACTGATTTCAGATGTTAATCTTTCGTCACAATAAGTTAGAGAAAACTAACATATACTATGCTTATTGAAAGTTTTTTTTTCATTTAGACCGGACAGTTCCATTCATTGTATCTGCCTCATTTAATTTAACTTTTTGTGTGGTTATTTCCTTATCCAATAGCAGTAATACTAGAGTAATAACATCACATGGGACAGCCATTCCAAGTCAGGTATTGATATCAAACTTGTATATAATTTATTTATTGACCTAGTAAACACATTATCCTATTGTAGTCCCATGCTTACTGTACTCTATCTTTCTTGCTTAGACTGCATATGTCCAAGGTGTGCCTGTGGCTGCCTATCAGGTTAGTCTAACTAAGATTTCCTAGGACAACAAAGCTCAGTATTACAGTTTGTTCAAGCATTAAATGAAATCAGGAAGCACATTATTGTGGTTCGAACTTTAAACGTTTTTTTTGACATCTCGTTGTTAAAATGTGAAATCTTTTATCATGCAGCAAAAATATTGTTTTAATTGACTTCAGGCTTGATTTCTTGCCTTCATGATTTATATGAATATTATTATATTAATTTCCTAATTTTCGTTTTAGCTACAAACAGGAGGAGGATGGGTAACACCACAGCACTACCTTCAAATGCAGGCACAGCTTCCGCATGTAAGTCCTTCACCCGCGTTATCATATCAGAATCCAGTGATGGATCCAGGGGTAGTTCCGTACATTCCATTGAACCCACCCTTTGTGAGATAGACTAGTGAAGTCGATGTTCTTTACACTCATTAGAATTGTGAAAACATCTTTTACTATGTGGCAGCCATATATATTTGGAACCCCCTTTTAAATATCTTCGGGATCTGCCGCTGGAACCATTTGTCTTGGAATATATGGATACTCACGTACCTACCTACTGTTGTATGTTTAACAGAGTCAACTGGCAGTCAGTCCAGGCACACTAGACCACAACGTGGGTGCAGTTCACCAGACAGCACTTGCCAATCAAATGAACCAAATGCACATCTCAGGCTCCCAATATGTTACAAGTCCTGTACATGGCTCGTTCCCTCAAAGCTCATGGCAAGTCGTACAACATTCAGCTGGGCAGGGACAGCATCATCCCCATCAGCATTATGTTGGCATAGAGGTACAGTGATTTCAAACTTTCTACGGCCTGCGCTAATGCTAGGAGTTCATTTCCAATTGAAATTTAAAAGTTGGAAAATCGCAGAACCCGGAGAAAAGCCCTTGAAGCACAGGAGAGAACCAACAAATTCAACTCCCGTATAATGCCGGGTCCCTGAATCAAACCTGGGACCATCATAGTGGTGAGAGGCGTGCGCTCTCACTGCTGTGCCACGCGTGCTCACTCTGTTCTTTAGGAATTGTGTTTAAAGCTTGTTGTGCACGTACTACACAGTGCGCTGCTTGAAGCCAGTTTAAGCAGATGGTGGATTTTGGCAGGTCCTTTGCAGCAGTTGTTGATACTAGTCAATTTCAATGTGTTTAATATTTTGTTTCTATTCATCATGTGTTTGTTAATGTTTTCCTTTCCTCCTTTCTGTGTGTTATTGGTTGACCATTGAGGATGTATGCATGCTTACAAGTGAGCTTTGCTGATGAAGTCGGGGTATTAATTTGCAATAATAGCCATACGCTTCTGGTGATGATCAATCAAGGTTCAGGTTTCAAATAAAATGCGCTTTTCAATCCATGTACAGTAGCAGGCATGAGTATGTGTGCACTAATGCACCTTAAGCACATAACCACTCATCTTACTTTAATGTAGGACCCTACAATGATAAGCAGTGACGTTAGTGACCCTGGACCTCCCTTATCACCTCAGGCCGCTGCACATCAGCACATGCAAGAACAAGCATTAGATGAGCAACGCATGGCAGCATTCCCTGCAACTTATCAACAAAGATGGCAATTGGATCCGGCACCAAGGTATTGCTAACCTTAGGTTGATTTCCTTGTTAGAGGTTTAAATGGTAACTTTGGAGGGACGTATTTACACCTAGTTGCAAAAATGTTGTCATTTAAAATAAGAAAATAAAAAAATAGAAAAATAAAATATAGGAATTAAAAGCGCTGCGCAGCCGTTCTAAAAATAGACACTGTAATAGATGCAAATAGATGCAAATAGATGCATGAGTCGGACAAACAATATTAATCTTCGATCTTAATGGATAGAAAGCTGAGAAATGTAATTGGATTTATGAAAAAAAATACTTTTTTTTAGAAAAAATTAGAAATAGAAAAAGAAAGTGGTCAAATAAGAACTTTAAAAAATGCACGTTTGGATTGTTTGTCCGAGTCGTGACGTCACGACTGCGCAGCGCTATTAGAGATGACAAGTTTGATATATCAAAAGCTTTAATTCATAACCACAAAACTGGACCTAAAAAAGCTGTAAAATCAACTCTGGAGATGTTTTCTGAATATATATCTTGAAAACAGGTATTTTTATGGCAATAACAATGGCGAATTAATTCCTAAATGTTTATTTTTATTTTTTAAATTGTTATTTTTATATGACAACGTTTCTGCAATTAGGTGTATGCAATACTACAGTTTCCAGTTCTCTGTTGCTCAGGCATAGCCTCGATATGATATGGAATTAGTTTAAATATTCATACATTCCTGTCAAGGAGCGTGGGAATTACAAGTGTTTTCATTATTGAAGTTGTGCATTCTTTACTTCACCGTGGGTATTTGTGGATATTTAGACACTGAAAAGAGGCTAAGCCTGTGCAAATGAGTCTGTAATCAAGGAACACAACGGTATTGTGTGATTGGACAGTGTAGTTAAAGCTGTGGGTTGTAAACCATAGCTTATACTACTTTTGTTTGTTCTCACAGGTGAAGCTGTGGCACTCCCGATTATGCGACGAGTTTTCTGTCTAGGTAGTTGTAACGTAAGTGATGTCTAGAATGAATGGATGTATGTGTGTGGTGCGGTGCGGTATTTGTGTGTGTGTGTGCGGCGCTTGCGGCGCGATTTGGGTCGTTTAGTGCTTTAATCTCCTGGTCAAAGAATACATTCTTATTTTTATTTTCAATTTCCAAGATGACAGCATTTTATACGATAAAGAACAGATTATAACTAGTTTTGATCGTGCGGAGCTACAAAGTACAGTCTACCTCAACTATTTTTAATGTTCTTAACGCCATCCGCTCCAGACTCTTGATTTTTAGCCTTCTTAGCTTTAGATATAAAGGGACCTCAGGCCGTTGAGCTGCTTTTTAATAAGAATTGTTTCAGGCACATCATCCGCATTTGTAATTAGATAATAAGTCTGGATTCCAAACGGCAAGATTTTCTTCTCGAACCTCAGAACCAAACACTGACTTAACCTTTTTTACGAGTGACTCTTCTTTTCGACCAATCGTGAGTAATTTATTGTTTCTTATTTGTCTGGCATTGGTCATATTTTAAGCCGCGATTGACCAATCAGTAGTAAGGTGTAGATGACTTGTCTCCCATTGGTTAAATTTAATTGATTTGCTCAATCAAAGGACGGTGATACGAGCAACAAAGTCGTGCAAATTTTCTTTGTTGCAGAGATTAGAAAGAGCTTCTACTTCGTGCAACGAAGTTGCGCAACAATAATACGAGCAACATTTGCTCTGCAACTTGCAACGCAACAATGTTGCGCGACAAGTTGCACGATTTATTTTCTCGTATTACTGCGCCTTATAAAGTCACAATCAAGGATCGACTCAACTATGACTTACCTCCAGCTGGTGAATAGAGATGATTGATTGGTCAATCAGATATCATTTGGTTGACAATGAAATTGATTAGAATATCAATGAGGACTAAGGATGAATATTACTTCTATCTTGAAAAAGTCAAGCCCTGTGTTTTTGGGAACAGGATAATCAAGGAATGACCAATATTATCAATAGCAGCGGCAGTGACCAACCATTATGGCAGGATGTTTGTTATTTGATCAAATGAACGTGGGGATCTTCTACAGAGTCTTAGCATAATAGATCCTGATGAAACTCATGGCGGTTCAACTGATTTTCAGTTTAGTTGTCGTAGGCCTTTTCTGAGATCCTATAAACAAGGTGCATGCTGGCCTCGCTTCGGTACAAACAACACCATATAAGGCATGATGACCCAAGATTTGTGTACTGAAGCTAGACCACAATGCACTATGTTCGCTATTTCAGAGAAGGACTATGAAAAGAAGCCAACAATGCAGCGACCCTATTTGCCTGTCAGTAGCCAATCAGATGCCTTATCCATAACCGACTCTTTCCATTCTTACCAACCATTTCCACTTACGACTTCACTATTATATTTTTTAAAATGTTTTGAATTTAATCCAAGAAAGGCTATTCTAGTTTGAGCGCTCATCGCATCTCTAGATACAATGTATTTTGTTATGACATTATCGTATATTGGACATGTCTGAGAACTCGAGAACCATACATCGATGGCCTCAAATATTGTACTATTTATGAACCTGGTATTAATATTATTGATTTTTCTATAAAGGGCTAGGCCCTTGTCCCCCTCCCTTATCGCTGGCGATAATGTGTGAGGGTCTTTATTACTCTGTACATATTCTATTGATACTTCTGGAAGGCTGTAGCGGCACGTGACTTTGTTAATGCATTATTGGATGAACTTCTTATCTAGTATATTGGCAGTAGAAAACCATTTGGGAAGACCAAGACACCAGTAAAGCCGATGTTGCCAAACCTGAATTTCCGTCCCCCAAACTGCTGAGAATCAGAGAGAAAAATCGCAGGAAGAAAGTAGAACGTTCAAAAAAGTTCCTGTTTTTAATATGGGGAATGGATATTTTTCAGGTTCTTGTTCTCGTTTTAGTTTCACTTGGACTGTGCCTTCTGTCTAGTCGAGTAGAGCCAAGTAGTCAAGTCATTCCTCATCGGCTTTCATTCGCATTCCATGAATATTTTTGCGACAAATGTACAGTGAAATGGTATAAAATGTCTAAATTTCGACTGAATTTCCGAGGATCTCACTCTCCTTGGTACACATTTATAACAGTGTGCCTTTAGGCTTGTCTTCTCTGCAGGCATCTCTTATACGTTTTTTGTGGCTAGTGCATCGAAGGGTTAGAGAAAAGAACAAATTATAAATCAAAGAACATTATTCGGGAAATCGCACTAGACATTTGAGAAATTAACAAATTGTATTCCATATGCACTAGCCACATGCAGTACAAGACTACCCTATTTTTTATGTGCTTGAGATCCCAGTTTGTGATCGAAAAGAAAGGACGAGGATCACCCCACAGGTAGCCCACTTATGCCCTAGACACCTGCGTGCGGCAGAGGCCACCTTGTGCGTTGCGAACAGAAGAAAACATTTTTTCTTTTATCAAAGTGATCCTAAAACAACCAAGATATTTATTAACATTCAATCGTGATTTAACTTATGTTTCCCCCGATCTGTTCGTACATGATTGCTGTAAATTGATAGCACTCATCTCAAATCCCATCAAATGACCAAGGGTTCTTATTATTTCTACAAAAAAGACGACAACTCTGGTGTCAAGAATCGGAAACCCAGAATCGTTCGTGAAAGTGACTCCCTTGTGCTTCAACAAAACGCATATCAAACTGGTTTATCAATATTCTTTGAAATCTCTCCCGCCTCAGCAAGTGCAGTTTGAATTAAGCAAATTGATACTCTATTCTTGGTTTGCAATCATCCCCAAGAGAGCAAAATAACAAAAGTCATATCCGCCATGTTGGTTGATATAACAAAGAACTCATTGAAAATTCATCCAACATGGCGGCTATTATAAGCGATCAATACGAACACTATGCTTAAAGACTCGTGCCAGCTTTTAGTCTGTCTTAGTTCTGGTGAAGTACTGGAGCGAGAGAGCCTCTGGCAACTAGGGTTATATCTGGCACCTGAGGACTGTTTTCACTTGTAGTTTATTCTTCGTACTTGAGCGCTGGGATTATCGGCAAAATTGTAACCAAAAATACCTCAGAGCTAGTCGTAAGTGACCTGGGTTGTCACGCAGGCTGATAATCTCCGTGCCATCTTCCAGACATGCGTTATCTGCTAATTTTTGAAGGATTTTTAAGTCGAGAATACCTTATCTAGCTAGTAGGACAATTTGTAGGGTAAATGTATAGCAAGTCGATTCAATTTACCATTTAGACGTGTTTTTTTAAGAAGGAATTTCTTCAACCTCAAAAGTGTTATTTTTGTGTCAAAGGCACTCATTTGTGAACTCCTGCAAAGGCCTGATTATGAGTCCAGTTACTATCAGCCATGCCGAGGTGGAAGTTGAGGACAACCGGCTCGAGTTGTCATTGCAGTGCATCGTGGGGCTGTTTAAAGGGCATTAAAACGAAATGTTGAAAACAGTGCAGTTTTCGTACGACTGAAACGTTCACGATCACGGTCACCGCAAGACATGCACTCCTCGTCAAATCAAATGCACGAAACACGGCGCGGACACGGCACTGCTTAGCGAATCACATCGCGCAAAAGGAAAATTCAGCCAATTAAAGTCCTAGGTTACGGCATGACACGCTCACGGCACTGAACTTTTCACAGTCATACGAAATCTGCTCTATGTTCACTAACAGTCTTGCACTAGCTGTTATTACAGCTGAGCCTGCAATGTGCACCCGTAATAATTGCAGCTTGGCCAAGTTTCTTCCTCCACCCAGGATTGGCTGGGTCGTTATGATCAAAGGGTGTTAAGTGTTTATCTGTTAGTGAAAACGTTCTCCTGATAATGGCTCGGCTTGTGCGCACGGTTTTTTGTGCTTTGCAAAATGTAAAACTGAAAGTTGTTCAAATTTCATTGGAACAAATTAGTGGCCACCAAACGTTTTCGTTTTCGGCCCCCATGTATAAGAAGAAATCTGTCCTTCTTCCTTGGGCACGAATACTAGTAAATATCTCTGAGCCATTCTCGTGCGAACATTTTCCTATTAGATAGAGGAATGAGTCTAAAAGCGGTGAATCATTAGTGGTTATGTTAGGGTTAGTAAGACTGATATACCGAACACGCTGCCATGCAGCACAAGTATTGAGACCGAGTCTCGTGTTTTTCGTTAACTGATTTACATTTTTATGAAATTGACATAGAGAAATGGATAATTTTTTTTGTTAATATGACATCTTGAGAATTTTTTTTATAAAATGGTTTAGTAATTGTCATTGTAGGTGTTCTACTTTGTCTAATGAATCTGTCGGTAACTTTTCATGTTCCTGTTAGGACTTGTCAGAAATTAGCAGGGGTGAAGGGGGGTGGAGTCAGGGGGAGGGTCATTTTTTTTCCAGCTATCAAAAAGGGGTCAGGAAAAAATGAGCACTCTTAAGAGGGGGCTCAGAAGAAAACGGGCCAGATCTTTATATTTTAAAGATATTTTAATCCTTTTGCTAGGGGAGGGTCATTATATTTCCATCACTCCATTTAAAATTTGCACCCCCCCCCCCCTGCTAATTTCTGACAAGTCCCTTAACGGAGAGCAAATTTGATCCTTCGAAGAGGTTTTCGTATAAGTGTGACAGGATAGATTAAAAGGCGTCATTTTTTTCGTCCAGTCATCGTGTAGGTACGGTTACGGTAAAACACGATTATTGCCACTATACGAAAACCACTATCCTAAGTAAAGGTAGATTATTGAGTGGGCGTTTATCCACCGTCTTTTGAGATAGGACTCATTTTGCATCGCGAGTAGGTTTGTAAATCACAAGGTCATGCAACGTTTCTCGGGTTGACGCAAATATTTATCTACCGAACTCCGTAGTTGACCGTGAATTGGCTCATTCGGTTCTTGTTTCCATAGCCCGTGTTCCTCTTGTTTGAAAGTGCTTCTTTGCAGAAAGCAAAAGGAACGGGCGTCTAAATAATGGGAAGGAGAATACTCTTGCAACAAAAGTATGATACTTTGATCACCCTGCTCGTATGACACTTGACCTTTTTTCATAAATAGCCGTCAAATGCGGTTCGAACTGGGCACAGTGCATGTGAACGAACTAAGTCCTATTACAAACAGTCTATTGTCCAGTCCCAACCGCGTTTGACAGACATTCATGAAAAAATGTCTCTACAAAAGATCTTAAAAGCAGAGTCCCAAAGAACTTTAGTTTCCATCTTTTCCTTTTTCAGTTTTTAAGAAACCAGATATTTTGTGATAAATAGTTGAGATGAAAATAATTTGTCAACGCAAAATGAACATTTGATGCGAAAAAGATTATGATGAACTTAGGCAAATGATTAATATTAGTTGGATAAAATTGTAGTAGAGAGAGAGAGAGAAGTGCGGTTGAGTAGTAGAAGCAGTAGTATAGTATTGTAGTTGTAACAAAACATGCTTGTCAATAAAAATGGTTTCCGTACTAGTCCTGATTTAATCGATCCTCTTATTCGGCATTTATACAAGAACAAAACTGGGAACTATCGCGAGGCAAACTAGTTACATGTGGTTTTTCTTTGTCTGTATGGGTACAGCTTCCTTCAAAAGATGTCCTGTCATTCAGGAAGTAAGTTCAATGAAAAAAAATTATCATTAGACAAAAATAGTTTCTTCTTTTCTCTTCTTGGTAAGTACAGTACCAGGCTTGTGTTGTGCCTCTGGGTGGTTAGCTAACTCTGTGGGACAAGTGCTTACCTGCGCAAAAAAAGAAAGAAAGAAAGAACCGGTGAGATAACGGGTTTGCTGGGCGCACTCATTCCTTTTTCGTGGAATAAGAGGATGTAGTCAAGAAACAAATAGCGCTTTAACAATCCCTTCAGCAAAAAGGTTGGTAGTGCGCACTTTGCGTTCTCTCTTAATTGGTTTTCTTGGACGAATCTTTGAGAGAAGTCGAACCAGACGTTAATGGAACCGTAGACCTCAAGCTCCGAAGGCTACGCACTAAGTTACTAATGTACTTACAGGACTTGAAAGAAGTACTTGTTTGAGATCGTAGAACACAGCCGAGTCAGATTGTGTCAGGAAGGTGATGGCCACACCAGTTTTGCCTGCTCGACCTGTTCTACCGATACGATGGGTGTAGTCTAGATGAGAAACAGAAAATCACCGTCACGATCATAAAGCTATGACACGAAACTCTACAAAAGGTGTTGTGGGAAATGATTTCAAATCATAGTTGGTAGGACTGGTGGTCGTCTGATCGGTAAGGTGACACTGATATTCACTTACCTTCTATAGTCTTGGCCATATCGTAATTGATGACATGGGAGACGTCCCTAATAATCGACAAGAACTGATTCATTATCCAAGCACTCGAAGTATTGACACAAAACTACCATACTAGATTCACATTTGATCTCATGCTTAGATTGAACCCAGGAGAGTCTTAGAATTGGATCTGGGAGTTGCCTGTCTCCTAAATACCTGTGGATCAACCTCTATAAGGTGTTCCAGGCTAATATTTATGCGCACCACGTCATACAAAACCAAGTGAGCAAGTATGAGATGCGTCAGTAATGATTATAATGACATACTTGATGTCGATACCACGGCCTGCAACATCTGTGGCCACGAGGATGTCTTTGGCACCACTCTTTAAACTGGATAAAGCCAGCTCTCTGCAAGGATGGAAACAACGATTAGCATCATCTTCGTCAACATCTTCACCTGTTGCTCATCATCATCATTATGGAACTTTCAGCCCTCACCTCTGTTCTTGATTACGACCACCGTGTAAGACTGTTGCACGGAACTACCAATTATAGAAAACATATCAGGGTTTGATTCAAATTACAGAAGGAGGAAAATCACGATAACACTAGCAACTTACGCCCATTTTCTCGAGAGACTTAGCAAGTACATCTGCACCCTAGTCAGAAAAATATGGCACGGAGTTACTCAAATGTGATTGCTCGTGAATTGGCCATTTGCAGCTTAGCAATCGCGTACTGGTTTCTTCACTGAGAGCAAATGAATGAACATCGTAATTCCCATGGGTGAAACAAACTGGAGAGCAAACAAACTTTCCTGTTTCAAGAGATCGCAATGAAATTGTGTTTCATAACCCACTGCTTACATATCGTTTCATTCAGTACTTCACGAGTGTATAAAGAAAATCACCGATTTCGAATAAAAACAAAATGTTTGCCCTCCAGTACAGACACGTGACCGCTAACTGCAAAGGGGCTATTGGCAAATACATAGCTGTTTTTTAAAAAATTGTGAAAAATTTATTGCATGCTGCATATTGCTTAAAAAACTTGAAATTTATTCATATACTGGCATTCACAGCAACAACCCTAACCCAGAAACATACTTGCAACTTGCAGGTCAACTTTGACATGTCAGTCATCGAATTGTTTCTTGGTTTCAGAACAAGAAGATGATATTGTTGGATGAATTTAATCTTTACCTTCTTTTGGTTAACAAAGACCATGATTGGAGGATCAATATTGCTGTTAAGGATCTCAAGCAACTTCTTCCTGAAAGCCAATGAATCAATAGTCATAAGTCTATACTGCTGTCAACCAAACATCATTCACCCCATGGTACAATCGCTCTAGAAATGGATGATTGGGCATGTGGGCAGTGCTTGCCTGTCACCGAAGGATAATAGTGAAACAAAACCATTATTCAGCTGATTGATACCAACTGTAGACTTCAAGGGGTGTTTGTGCAAGATAGAGTGAACATGACCAATAGTGTAAGAGAAATTGGACAGCCTACCTTTTGCCATGTTCATTCAACATGTAGACACGCTGTTCAGTTCTCTCGACTGGCTTACCTGTAGACATAAACCATCACTGCTTAGCTGGACCCAACAATAAAGAGCATTATGGCAAAACATTTTACAGGGCTTCAACAGAACTGAGGATGTAACTCAAAAACTTACCAACTGATCCTATGTAGACAACGCAAGGTCTCCTGTTCGTGGAAAAAAGTCCTTAATGATTTTTGTAATGGCATTAAACTGATATCTACGATGAACTAGCCCCAATAAGCTGATTCTGCAAATGAGTACTCCATTTTCAACTCATAAGAAATATCAACTAAGGGAAATGTATCTTGGCACAAGATTTCCAATCATCTGAATCAACAGTGCATTGGTAGTCCAAATATACCATCTTAACAGTTCATTTGGAGAGAATGACTTACCTTGAATAGCTTTTGGCCAGTCTTTCTACTTGTGGTGGCATAGTAGCAGTGAACATGACAGTCTGCAAGTACAGGGTAATAATCATTCCTTTACCTTGATCATGAAAGACATTATCATTATACAGATGAACCTCCATTATCTGGAATTTTCGATTGTCTTGATATATATTATATATAAGGGTGGCATATTGCACGTTTGTCCACTCCCCTTTCACCGCTACGGTCCGACTTCAAGCCCCAGCTTGGGCAGGATTGTATACAAGTTGAGTTTGTTTGATGTGTTGTTTTCTCCTGTGCCACGAGGACTTTTCCCTGGGTTCTCCAGTTTTCCTCCCTCCGTAAAAATCAACATGTGAGTTGTATGCATAGAATATATAATGTAGTGGTAGCGTGTGTGTGAGGGACTGTGGGCCAAATTGGAAACCAGTATCATAATACTGAATTTGTATCCCACTATAAAAAAGGCATTTATTTTAATTATTATTGAGGTTTGAAAATAGTATCAAAGTACTAATCTAGAAGTCCTAACTTATATGCATTATTAGATTTTATTTTTCATTCATTCATTTATTCATTTCTTGGTTTTAATTCATTTAGTTCCATGACCATGTAGCTCAGTTTTATAAATAGGCCAGCTCAGATCTGGAAACTTCATGACAATGTTTGCCAGCTTCCAGCTATCACCTTGTATTGACATCACTTGATGAGTATCAATGTATTACTGTACCCCAGGCTCACCTGTCTATACTTGTCCTTGCCCATGTGACTTAACAAGTGTTCAGGATCTTCAGCAACATCACTATCTGGTTTTTGGTTGGTGACTGGAAGGTATTCCAAGATCTTCTGTACATCAGGCTCAAAACCCATGTCAATCATACGATCAGCCTATAAACATCAAGAGAAATTTATGAGTTGACCAATAATGGACTTCAGTGCTCTCATAGATACTGGTAAGAACTGCTACAAACCTCATCAAGAATTATGTAAGAGCATCGACTTAACACCAAGTAACGATTTTCTGTGAAAAAAGAAAGAAAACCATTTAGATCAGTCTACTGTAAACAATAGAAGGAAAGAAACAGACCAATGTGAAAACCAAAATATAGAAGGTTGAACTGTAGAAAACACAGTTGCATTGCCCACCTAATACATCAATCAGTCGACCAGGAGTGGCTATTACAACCTGATGAAAGAAAAGGCAAATGCTGTGATGTAGTGGTATGAAACTAGGACTAATTTCAACAAGATTAATTACAAGGTTGATTGACTCGGCTAAATTCAAAATAGTTACCTCGCATCCAAGACGAAGCTGGAAACCTTGTTCTTCACGAGACAACTATAAAGAGAAATCATAAAAAAACATTTATTGCAAGATGGAAAATAAAGAACCTGGAAAACACTCTGTCATCCTTGTCTTGGGATTACTCACCCCACCAACGATAGACACACATCTTATTCCTAAAGGACGGCCAAACTTCAGGAGCTCCTCTTCAATCTAGGAAAGTGCAAAGCAGCTTGATTGTTAGACAATTTTATAACAGTCAATTAAATTTGACTTATATCTCACTCATTCCCAAATAACACACCCTGATATTTAAGGGATATAAAACTCAACAAAAGAGGTTTTATGTAGGGCAATCAAGAGACATGCTTGCAAACTTCATTTGCTTCTGGAAACCTTTCATCTTTACTAGTGATCTAACAAGAATATTGCTATTGAAAATAATTTTCATTGCTTTAATTGAAGCAGTGATAAAAATCTTTGAATTTATCAGCTGACCTTAATTTAAAAAAAAAATATTGGTAATTATCACAAGCAGTGGCACAGCTCAATGGAGGTTGAACTGAAAGCTTGAGAAGGTGCATCTGGTAGCCACTATACAATTCATGTGTGACTCCAGAGCACAGTTCAAACCAGGGTTGATTTTTAAATTAAGAGATTCCTTAAAAGAGGAGGCAGAAAAATGGGAGAAAACCTTACAGCCAGGAGGAGAACTACCGGTAACCACCTCAGCTCACATGTGGCGACAGGGGTTCACAAGCCCAACCTCAGAGGTGAGAGGCAAGTGTTTTACCGCCATGTCATCCTGACTCCCCTACTACAGGTTAGCCAAAAATAACTGCTTTTGAAAGGTTTAGATTGAGGTACTGAATATTCAACTTAAGAAACAGTAGGAAATAGTATCCTGTAAAATAACTGTAATACCAGTATACTATAAAATAAATGCACCTGTTGAGCCAACTCTCTTGTAGGGGCCATGATAAGTGCATAGGGTCCCTGGTCAGAATCCTCTGCCCTGATAATCAAACCACAAATATTTCAGCAATTTTATCTTCTTCAATTCCAGTCTCATATCTTACTTGTTACCATAACTAACCTGTCCAGTTTGGGTAGACCTCTGATCCAGCACAATAAGGGAATGGTAAAGGCTGCAGTTTTACCACTACCTATAATCATGTATAGAAAATACAGCTGTGATTCATTGACAAATC
Source organism: Radianthus crispa (assembly GCA_015164035.2). NCBI lineage: Eukaryota > Metazoa > Cnidaria > Anthozoa > Actiniaria > Stichodactylidae > Radianthus > Radianthus crispa. The sequence goes on from JAABNW020082336.1 coordinate 13,825, forward strand.
AAAGACCCTTTTCTATGGTCTGTGCTCTTACCAAACAGCCAATTATTTTAAAAAAAATGAAGTTATTTATGAAAAGTTACTTAGTTTGACGAAACAAATGTTTTCACATATTTGATTACTATAGTCACTTGGTTTGTCATCTTACTGACTATGACTCAATGCAATTCAGCAAGTCAGAAATTTACAATTAATTATGACTTCAAAATGATATATGATGCACAAGTTCAGATGCATCATCACCTTTCTTTAGCCAGTGATTTATAGATGCACCAATTTTCATTCACACCAGTTGCATGGCAGCCAGATATAAAAACCTGTTTCATGAATACTTTAGTAAGCTAGAGCAGATTTCGCATGACTGTGAAAAGGTCAGTGCCATGAGCGTGTCGTGTCGTAACCTAGAATTTTAATTGGCTGGATTTTCTTCTGCGCCGTGATAGTGTCCATGCAGTGTTTTGTGCCTTGTTTCTTGCATTTGATTGGACGAGGAGTGTGTCTTGCAGTGGCCGTGATGTTTTCTAAATTTTTAATTGGCTGATACCTTGCCGTGACAGTGTACGTGCCGTGAACGTTTCACAGTCATATGAAAACTGCACTAAAACCCAGCCTTAACATACTTGGGTTTTGATTTGGGTCTAATTGTTCAATAAAAATATTCAAAAGGTTCTTGCCATACAGTATCAGCATTTGTACCTGTCTCTGCCACACCAATAATATCTCTGTTTTGCATTCCAACTGGTATTGCCTGACGCTGAATTGGTGTTGGATCCTTAAGTACAAACATTAAATCAGTGTTAACTGTGTGTGAAAGGGGTCTTGGTGCAACAAACAAACTGCATTCCAGTCTATCTTGGGTACAGCCAACTTGAATGTATTTGCAACACAGAACTGTCACTTTCCTTGCTCCCATCATGGATTAGGTCCTTTTTATCCCCTTTCCATGCTAGTAAGTGTATTATGTATGACTTACCACATAGTTTAGTTTCTTAACGATTTCTTTTATTTCTTGTGGAAGGTCTGACTCTTCCCAGCTTCGTATAGGGTTAGGAATACGACCACCTAAAAGATTGAAGAGGTTTAGAGTCAGGAAAATAACACAAAAATGATACAAATGGATGGATGGAAGGATGCAGGACTAAAACTAGTTTCAAGAATGAACCTTTTGTACTGATGTTGAAATCTTCCCTGAAAATTCTCCAGTCTCTGTCTGTCATTTCTTCCAATTTCTTCTTGGACCAGTGCCGATCATCATGGGCCATCTTCCTTTCTTTGGCCTTGACTTTCAGCATACGTGAGCTGAAAGGGTGGATTCAAAAACAGTTGTCAACACTCTGTTAAACATTTTCTAGTTTTCATAAGTCTAAACTTACCTTTCCTGATCTTTTTCTGCTTGTGTGCGTCTTTTCTCCAACATCTCTTGGTAAAACTTTCCAGCTTCTTTCTTTTGAGACTATCATCACATGAACAAAAAGACAATGATCATCCAAAGCATCTTGTAAATGTAAATTGCAAATGTAAATTGGAGTTGGCTAATCATCCCCCTCGCAGCCTCGTGGCTGAATTGTGGGGACGCAGCTCAACATGGCCGAGTTGAAGGTATACAAGGGCACCTCTGGCTGCCACCATACGAATCACATTTGGCCACGGAGCACAGCATAGATCAAATCAGGGTTGGTTTTGTGGAGGGAGGAAAACCAGAGAACCCGGAGAAAAACCCTCGAAGCACTGGAGAGAACCAACAAACTCAACTCGCATTTGATGCCGGGTATGGGAACGGGTACGGGAACGGGTACGGGAACGGGTACAGGAACGGGTACGGGTGCGCTCTCACCACTGCACCACCTGTGCTCCCCAGACTAACTAACCTAATGGTAACCTGAGTATCAGGCTCTCAAAGGGAGAGTATGGGGTGGGGAGAAGAAGAAGGAGAAAAGGCATAGCTCAACACAAATGCCTATCATAAGCAGTTGTGCCCCATGGTTCCAGTTTAATCCTGTGGCTAGTCACTATGAAACACTTCTACTCTAACATCATTTCCCTAGCCCAACGTTTCATCCAGTGAAGAGTGTAGGGGTGTACACCTTTTCCTCAAGTGACCCTGTGCCCCAATTTTGTGCCCTTTGGGCCCCTTTTTTGCATGCACCCCTGACTCCCCAACCTACAGCCAAACTTGTTTTATTTGATAATCTTGTAATGTTATGCACTCCTCCCTGGGAAAAGTCCTTAACCTGCCCCCTGTACATGATATCCACAAGATCATAGAGTAGACCAAAACACTGAAAAGACAACTGGCAAGGAAATTAATAAACTGCAGTAGCAAAAAAGGGTCCTTTCTTTGTGGGCTACTTGATTCTATTGCCACTAGTCTGCAGTTAGTAGATGCAGTGTATCTTTGTGTGAAGCCCTGCCAAGACAGAGAGAAGTAGAATACCTTGATATCAATCCCTCCTATGTGTCCTCTACCAAACATCTGAATTTGATGCCTTTCTTTGTATCTGTAAAAATAACCATAAGATACTATTCACCCCCTTTACCAAGGAGGAAGGGGAGGTGGGATTTGTTTGGCAGAAGGGGGAAGAGAACCATCAGGCACAAAAAAATGTTTGTACAAAAATGCCTATTTCTTATCTGAAGATACCATCCTGTTCTGCTAATAACGAAAATGTATAAAACATGGATTAAGTGCCTTGAAAGGACCCCCCACCTTGAAAAACCAATTTAAAGTCAAAAAAAACACAACTTACATAGGATTGTAATCCACTGAAGTATCCTCAAGAGCATCCCAGTCAAACACAAATTTACGGTCACTTAACTTGCGAACCTTCCTACGCTTCTTATTCAACCCAAGATACCTTTCCTGTAAAATGTAATTGAGAAAATGAATGCATGTGATACGGAAAATCAAAAAAGGAATGGAAAGTTAATGATTCAAAGCCAAGTGAGCTATTCCTTAAGCTAGTAGACACAGGAGGCAGGGGTAGTCAAGAGGAAAACATTCTTGAATATTACCAAATGGATTGGAGCCCTACTGGGAGTCACTCAGCATTGTTAGTTGTTTGAGATATTTGATTATTTTCCCCTGTGCTTTTTTGGTATTCCTTCCTTTGAAAAAAACTTCTAAATTCCAACTTCATCATGGAGTGTGGGAATGAAGGAAACACAGGTTTATTAGCCACTGACTAAAAACTAATTATCAGTGATCGGAACATCGCCTCTACATTTATAACAGCAACACTCATAACAGTATAAAAGTGACCCTGTAGTAGGTTATAAAAGGGGAAAACAAGGCTTAGAAACTGCTTTCTTAATACAGAAGTATCAAGTTTGATTGCTACTTTATTTAATTTCTCGAATATTAAGCCTAAAACATGGTACCTTTATTGCATCAAGCTCCTTTTCAAGAAACTTGTCTTGCCTGGCTTTGTCTCTTTTCTCATCTTCCTAGAACACATCAAGTTAAAAGTCCCATGTCATAAATGAAACAAGTGGGCAACATTACATCAAACAACTGTACATTACCCCTTCTATCTCTGCCTTTTCACGCCGTTCCCTTCTTTCTCTTCTTTCCCTTTCAATTTCATCCTCTAGAATAACAAATCCAATAGATTTCTTAAAAGATTTATGAGATACATGTATTTTCAATATTACAAATGGACTTGATACTGGAAGTGTAGCCTAATCTGGTTCAACCATTTTGAATAATGTACAATACCTTTAGAATTCTGAGCTTCTCGCAAAAATGTCTCTCGCTTTTGTCTTTCCTCCTAACATGGAATACAAATTCATGATAAGCCAACAATTTTTGAAATCAAATATTACTGCTGAATGCATTCAAACAGGGTTAGCCTCATCCTCGGGAACCCAGGGGTAATATTCTGTCGCTCGTTCCTCACTACCAGAAGAAATACCCCTGGGCATGTAGT
>JAABNW020082447.1:0-17725 GCA_015164035.2 Radianthus crispa
CGGACTCATTAATATTCATATTTCGATTATCCGGACTCTCGATTATCCGGACTTTTTTGCTCAGTCCGGAGAAGTCCAGATAATCGAGGTTCGACTGTATATGTATAGACTATGTGTTATAATAGATATTTTTCTTATGTTTTCCCTATTACACTTCAACATTCTCAAATTGAAATGCTCAATACAGCCAAGACAGTGAGAAATCAAAGATTTTTTCCTCACTTAGTTACTTTGCATTTTATAAAATAACTTTTCATTCTTGCTGATATTTCTGAATCCAAAAAGTTTATAGGAGAAGCTAGAAGCTGAAATATGTCACTTGCAAGATTGAGATCAACATGGGATAAATAATATTCTTTGGCTAATAATTATTTTATACTAGATATCCAAATTATGCATTACTTTCCTGTGTGAGATAGCTTTTATAATTCGAAATCATAAAATGAGCCTAGTTTCTGCACCTTTCCCAGCAGTAAATGACTCCAGTGTCATTCTACTCTCTATTACAAAATCAATAACAGGTTTTCTTGAATCAGTACTAAAACAATGCATACTTCCTTTTATGGAAGGCAATCTAGAAAAACCTGATTAGAACAAGAGAAACGACACACTTCCGTAACAAACTTCAACATGTCTATGTTTGTAAACTTCATTGGAAATGACCAACTGACACTCCTTTTGGTGTTGGAATTACATCAGAATCAAACTACCCACATATTCATATCCTTGTATTTCAGTTACTGCAACCTAACATCTATTTCACCCCAGCCTGCTCTCAGTCTGACCTCAAGCTCAGCTGGTAGAGCATCAGTAGTACAAATCCAAATGTCGTGGGTTTGAATCTCAGCAAGGATGGAAATTTATTTTTCCAAATCCATATTTCAGGGGTTTTTCGCCCCAAATTTAAACGTCGTTCCTAAGCACTACACCTTACCATTACTTCTACCCAGTATTCTCTAAGGCGACATTATGGTATGACCTACCTCCGAAGCTTGAAACACCAAGAACATTTGAATCCAGACTTGGAGACTTGAGTAAGATTTGTGCACTCTTCACAGCTTTTTGCAGCAATACAGGCTATGAATGATTAAATGATGTTTTTAAGAAAATGTTGATCAAAAATGTAAATCTCTAGATTTTTCTTCACATTTAATTAAATGGTACTCACTTTTGAACGGGATTAACAGTAATGAGGAAGCATTTGATGCGATGCTGTTGGTTTTATTGACTTTATGGTACACAAAGAAGACCCTTACTTTTATCCCTGCAAGTAAAAGGCAATAACCCTCTGGTAAATCACTAGCAATGCAAACACAAGCATAATGACCTATGCAAGGCATAGATTTACAGTTAGTTAACCACAGCCTTTATATTTGGACAGAACAAAATCTGCTTTAATTTTGTTATGCATATGTTTGCATCACGAGTAAGAACCAAACTTTAGAGCTAAACAGTCCAGTTACTAAAAGATATTAAACTTTTGTTATGTCGAATCTTATCTTGGAGTCCAGGAGCTATGAGAATACAAACTGCTACATTCATGAGTTTATTTTCACCAGGGGCTGGTGTTAAGTTTCACATATTTTACTTTTTAGGAAGCACTTGGAGTGGGGCAATAGTGAGAGTGCTTACAAGTCTCTCACTCAGTGTCAAGTAGGTGTGATTGTGACAGGGTGGAAAATGATGGGGTCATTCTTTTTCCAAATAAAAAATTAAACTTAAATTTAAGCATTTCATTTGTGTAAAAAAAATGTGTGACAAAATTCTGTCAAATGAAAATAAAGCTATTTGGAAATATTCACAAATTTAAAATGTCAGATTTGTTGCTGATCAAAATATCACCTCCCCCAAAGTACAAAGCCTTATTTCTCAAATGACGCATTCATTAAATTTTGGTAGCATTTGATATTTTGTTCTTCAGCCCCTAAAGAGGATATTTACGAAATCTCAAGCTTATATATGCAGAGATGTGATTGTATCGAGTGGCAAAAAAATTTTTTTTTCCGCCCTGTCTGTGATTGTTGGTTCTCTCTTAGCTTCCTAAAAAAGGTTCTCTGGTTTTCCTCCCTTTGCAAAATCCATCTTCCATATTCTATTTCAATCTATCTGTGACCTTGTCAATTGGACTGTATAACCTGTTAGGCCTACCGTCCACCTTGGGGGGGTAAAATGATATTTAGATGATTTTTTCACTCCACCTCTAGTTTCAAAGAAACTAGCACTTATTACAAGGCAATTAGATTTAACCTGGCAAAAAAATTTAAATTCTGGGCTGGGCCCATGAATCTCTCTAAAAAAATTTCAATTAACTAGTGAAAAATTCTATACAATATGATAGCATCCCCTGAAGCCACTAAACAAATCCAAATAATATTTAAGAAAGATTCAGTAGTCCCACATTAAACAGACAGGAATTGAAAAAAAACTGATAATAGAGTTAATAATTTCCTTTGTCTTACATCTATTGGTGGGTTTATAATAGTAAGTCCTATATCCAAAAAATGCATCTGATATGCCGACTTGGACAGGATGCTTTGGCTCAGGGTTATGACCAGAAACATACCCTGGTGTCAAAGGAATCTGAAAGGAAAAGAAAGAAGTTATTTGGAATATTTAGTGAGGAGAGTTAGAAGTTGAATTTATAGAGGGGAGGGTCATCAATCTCAAAAAAAAAACCCATGGGGGAGGGGAATTCTATAATAATTATAGACTTTGAGTTTGAATGACACTTTTGAGCTATTTCTTGTATCTATTTAATGTCTATTTGTTCCCATGAAATAATTGACACTTTTGTCCATAGCGAGAGGTATTTTTCAAACAAGGTCAAAGAAGGAGAGGGTCACGTTTTATTTTTAACTTTAGGTGGAAAGATCATATTATATTTACGTTTAAATTTTGTTTAGGCTAGAGAATCAAGAATTCTTTTTAAAAAATATCAAATTCCTCGTCCTTAATTTTTGTACTTTCTGACCAGTCAACACATGTTGGTAACAACAAACAATATAAATTCCTGATCATTAGAAAACACAATTATGACAATTCTAAGCAATATGTGGACTGCATAGCGCTTATGAAAATACATGAAATAGAAATATAGATATTAAATTGTTGTAGTACTTAGGAACACAGGTTATTCCAGGCGAAAGACCCTTGGAAAAATATTATTATCAGAAAAATTAATTTCCAATCCCTTGTATTTCCATTGTCCCCAGCTGTGATATAATAAAAGATTAATCCCTAATTAAAATTGAGTGGCTTGTACTATATAAACTGGGGGAAGAGGGGGGCAGGAGTAGTTGAATTATTCCTTGAGGACATTTCCATCATTGATTGCAAGGGACTGTGGACATATTACTAAATTTCATTGTCACCTCCCCAAGCACTACACTTTACCATTACTTCCAATATATGTACTTCTAATAGTGTCACGCGATCCACATATTCATATCATTACATTTCAATTACCGCGACCTAACATCTATTTCACCCCGGCATGCTCTCAGTCTGACCTCTAGCTCAGCCTGGTAGAGCATCGGTGTACAATTCCGAAGGTCGTGGGTTCAAATCCCAGTGAGGTCTGAAAGTAATTTTTCGGATGATAAATTCCAAGGGTCTCTTGGCGGGAATTTAAACCTCATCCCCAAGCACTACACTTTACCATTACTTCCAATAATATGTTAAATTTCTAATAGTGCCACGCAGCATATTCATATCACTACAGAATACAATATACTTACTGATTTATAAGCAAACCGAATTCTGCCATCTTTGTACAAGGAAACCTGGAAGGTGAAGGGGCCAGCTGAAGAGGACATTAGATGTGGAAGTTAGTATTGACTTGATAATTCATTAGTCTGCAACAGGGTAGTCTCCTTCGCAGCCGTTATTAGTGTCAGGATCCCTGTGGGGGAGGGACACAGGGATCCTGACACTAATAATGGCTGCGAAGGAGACTAGCAACAAGGAGGTAGGACCTCCCTGGTCTGCAATAACTACATTATTTATCAAAGATCACATAATTGCTGCTCCACCAGAACCAAGCCCTTTACAGTAAAAGTACCAGCCAGCTAATTACATATGGGTTACAGTACATCTCCATGCCCATACCTATTATGCCCTATTTGCTACTTCCGCCTATCCATAATACTTTACGGTTTTGGGGGGTAACTAGAGGACAAAACCGCCCTTATCGTGATGAAAGTCTGATTAAAAAGATATTGTAAATACCTCATCTGATATCCAAATACAAAATGAAGCAAATAGAAGTAGAAAGAGATAAAGTCTTCAAGAAATTGTAAGAAAATGATGAACATTTCTTTGTAGGTTCATACATTTTCTTTAACACGAAACTTCTTGAGGTTATAAACTCACAAAACCAACTTAGAATAAAGTGATATTCAGTATTTTAGTAACAAGAACAGGTATACTGTACATTGCGTAGAAGTGTACACGGTAAGCTGAATTGAACTCGGGACCCTCCATGCCAAAGAACTACAAATATTCCTATCCTAAACCTAACCATTCGACCATGAAGAGATTCGCTTGGGTGGACTGCCTTTTTTCTCATTTATTTAAACTTGCATATATGCATATAAAATGATATTATAGCTTACAGCGATTCTCAAAATTCTGCAAACTCGGTACTAGTTACTAGTTGCACATTGGAATTTGGTTTTTCGTTGCCGCCAGTCACAAACAAGAAAGGTACCGACTGATTATCATTGATTGATTGAAGCGATAAACCAATTTCACAACAAACCTTTAAAGGGTTCGAGTACGCAGAATTTTGAGAATCACACGACTATAATTTATGATATCATAGGGTACAACTACTAGCTGAGTACTCGAGATTCGAATTTGAATAGAATTCCCCTGACAATGACCTGATACAACCAGAAAATGGCACAATGTAACAGGAGAAAGGATTGTGCATCCCTGCACTGGATCTGCCCCTGTGGCCCACCTCTCCCCAAAGGGTCCAGTGTCATGGGAGTAGAATTATTTGCTGTTTATCTCCTTTGCTTTGAAAATTCTCCGATTTCCTTGCAGTCCTCAAACTAAAATCACCTAAAACATTTGATCTATCAGGGGCTTGTCAAATGGCTTCTTTCCTCTATCATTTTAGCCCTATCACCTCCAGGATTTTAACATAAATTTAAAAAAAACAATGAAATGTAATGACGAGTTGAATTACCTTGCTGCCTACGCATGAGATGAACATTATTCCATTGTACGGTAAACTGAGTTGCTGTAAGAAAAGAATGAACAAAGCAATTCTTATTTTGTAAAAAAAACATTTGTGCCCTCACTGTCTAGGACTATCTTTTTTGATTTTTGTTCTTAAACTGAAGGGGGCCAGTCTGGAATAAAAGCAACTAGATCAAATATTCATCAAGAGGTCTATAAATTACCCCTACTTTAATACACACTAAGACAAGAAAATTATATGACTACATCAGACAATCTCCAGGTGTCTTAGGTGCATGCATAACTGACCAATCAGAACTCAGTGGTATGCACCCTTACAAAAATTTACATATTTAGACAGTCTCCGAGTCAGAGAAAAATTTGATGTGACGTAATCATCACTTAGGATAAAAAACATTTATCTAAAAACTTCTTTGAATGATACATTTTCAATCCCTCCTTCAAATTCCTCTAGAGACGAAAAATGGTGCAAGGGACACTCTGAAAGTGTCAACAATTCCTTTCCTTCACTCGCAGCAGGCAGCAACCAAAAATGCAATATTGAAAACAGCTTATATTTGACAGAAAATATTTACCATTACTGAAGTAGTATATTGCTGAACTTTCATTAAGGGAAGGGTTGAATGGTGCCATGAATGGAGCAATGTACATAACTCTTGTTATAAGAGATGTCTCCACATAACCAACATACAAAAACCCTGCAAGATTAGATATCGATTTTTTAATACCACATTCTACATATTAAATACTTGTTTCTGATTGTTGTCTGATGTGAATTTGCTCCTAATTTCTGCAACCAATTACAGTGTGAACAGAAAAACCATGAACACCTAGAAATATTTAAAGAACGTTTTCTAACCAATCAAAAGCTTCGTTGTTATCTTTCTGCTATCTTGCAGTTAGAAAGTCATTTCTGATTGGCTCAAGAAAAATAGTAAGAACATTCCTGGAACATTCCTAGGTGTTCACGGTTTTTCTATTCGCACTGTAATTGTACACATGCAAGACCTTAATTTGTACTTGTGTTATGCTTGCATATTTCCTAGCATACTTTTACCTCAAAAACTTGCTATTTTTGTGCAGATTATTATTATTACAGTTTGACTACTCCAACCAAAGCCACTGAGACAAATTTTCCACAAATTATCCAATCACGTTCGAGGTTTTGAACAATAGATTCATCACAAATTTTAATATTTTTTGCTTTGCCTACATGTATTATTTTGCTTGAAACTTGTCTATTTGTAATCAAATTAATGATCTGAAAACAGTTTGTGATATTTTGGGATGATTTTTATTGTAGTTAAATAGTCACAAAGTTGAAGGAAAAAATTGTGGAAAATTTGTTTGGGTGAGTTTGGTTGAAGTAGTCGCACTGTAAAAGCAAATATACCCCAAATTAATAAAAAATTGTAACACATTTATGTCAACAACAAAAGTAATAATGTAACAGCAAAATCATAGATAATCAAAAAAATATGACATTATTCTACCTCCAGTAGTAACTGTAGCATTGGTGACTGGGTGGCCATAATAAGGAAAGGTGAATTTCAATTTCAAATTCTATAACACAGGAAATAAAATTTTAGAGCAAGTTAATAAAACAAAATTATAAAATACAGTACCAACAGTGAAATGGTAAAATGTTACGATACACAAATTATTAATAAAATATTATATACTGTGTAATAATGGAATATTATTTATTACAATTTATTAGTTTTATTTAACAGATTTTGTGGGACTACTGTAACTATCATTTAATTTCTCACAACTTTTTTCTGTGTTTATTTTTGGGGCTGTTGTAAGTGTCATCTGTGTAAGACCAGCTACACATACAATTCCATCATGCGTTGGTGATATTTGGAAAATGGCTGTAGCTTTAGTGACTGAAGCGAGTGCTAAATTGTTACCCTGTGGTCAACCCTGTGACATTTTTTCTAAAATTTCAATACTCCAGTTTTGAATTCCCAGTGAATGACTGCTGCCATGCACAGCAGACACAGTTTTGGGGTCTACAGAACCTTAGGGAGCATTCATTTTTTATAATTATGAGAATAGAAAGCAAAAATATGCATGCCTCCCCCTGAGGAATTGCACTATATTTGATGACCCACCCCACTTCCAGATCTAAAAATTCCCCACCCCCCTTGGTTTTACATTAAAAATAATTTGACCCCCCCTTTCATACAATAAATTTTTTTTGACCCCCCCCCTCAATTCCTCTGCCCCGCCCCCCTCGCCCCCCCAAAAAATGAATGCTCCCTTATTTGTGGTGATACCTTCCAGAAAAAACAAAATTCATGGAATGGCAATTCAGACAACTTGTACCATTTTATATAGACCTTTTCACGCTTGGCAATGAATCATGGGTAATCAGGGCATCGCTCATTCAAAATGGCAGACGTGCTTCGATGGTTCTTTTGTTTTTTGTGGTTGCGCTTCGATGGTTCTTTTGAGTAATGTCCTGATTACCCATGATTCATCGTCAAGCATCAAAAGGTCTATTGTTATTGAATCCAATAATTCTCATTGTTCATACCTTTGTTTTCAAATATCCTCTTGAAAGGTAATGGTCTATCATTCCCTCTGTATGATTTGACAGCTCAAACCAATCACTTTGGTCATTTTTGGAATATAATGACTTGTAGTATTTGTGGTTATCAAACTTGAAGTAAATATTTAAAAAAAGTTGTTCAGTGCTTGGTTGAAAAAAAAAACTAGATTGGAGTTACAGTACAACAGACCTTACTGTAGCCACCCAACAATTTTTTTTTTACAAGTCAACCAATCAGAAAGCAAGAATAGAGTACATTTGCCTTGTGAACTTGCTTTGTTGTTACCACAAAGCCTTCTTTGAACTTTAAGTCAAAAAGTTTGAATATTATTCATAAATATTATAAAAAATCTCTGATGCCAGTTTTGCTCTTTTGACCTGCTAACTCTCAAAAACATTTGTTGGGTGGCTATGGCTGCATGGATTGCACTCTTATAATTGGTTGATATTGAGGTGAGATGAGGCTGTTACTTTGGAATTTGTCCCTAAGGAGTCCCAAAATGCTGCAATGCCATTAACCCAGGTTTTCTAGGGATAAAAAATATAGCAAAGAAGGTTTAGCCCTCTTAGCCCCTACCTCGCCACAGCCCCTGTAAACTATCATTAACAGGCACAGAAATGTTCTGTGTTCAGAATAGATTATTATACCAAGCTAGCCCAGTTCTCCTGGCTCCCTCCCCTGTTACTAGCCTGCAAAGATGTCACAGTGTGACCACTACAACCGAGGCCATTTTAATATTTTAGTATAATTGGCCAGTTGTATTGCTGCATCAAGTTATAAATAATGAGACAATGATAACAAGTTTCTTAACCAATAAGATAGACAGATATTTGTTTACAATATTTTGTTCATTTGCATAAACATTTCACTTTTGAACCAAGGTAAATCCACATGGATTCTGAATATTGACAGAACATAGTAAAATTAGCCCTCATCGAAAAATTTCAGCTTGATATATGAAAAAGATTTTGCATAATATGGTTTTAAAATATCTAAATTTTACAAAGAATGTATGGGCTCATTAGCGCTTATGCCCCACAGACATTTGAAAGCTGATATCCATTAATTTCATAAACAAAAAATCAAGGAAATTGAAAACTGAATTCAAAACTTGGAAAAGCTTTTTTTTATTTTACAGAGTCAACAACTTTTTGAGCTCTTTCCATGTGATTGCAAACAAGAGATATTGCAGTTTCGATATCAATGTGATATCTCTGTGTGTGACATAAGCTCTAAATGAGCCATACATTCTTTTAGAGTTTTTCAAACGATATTACGTGAAATCTACTCCATGAATTTAGCTCAAAGTTTCAATACTGGCCAATCTTACAGAGGTCTTTCAATATTCAGTTATTTTGAGTTAGCTGGAAAAAAAGTAAAACATACAGTAAACAATGATGTTACAAAACATCTGCTTATAGCACATCGTTGAAATAAGTCTAGCATGACAACGCAAAAATCTGACAGGCTAATGTTGTTATCAGTTCTATCTGAGTTAAACTTTACTGTTTTCTGATTCAGGCCAGTTTTATACTAAAGCTAGTGGCCTTGGTTGAAGTAGTTGCACTGTAAGAAAATGTTGAACCATACTGCACTTACTGTAGCATTTTTTAATGGATCATCAACATCCCTTTTGTGACGTTTGTGTAGATAAGATTCATCCAGCCTTTCTATTGGTAATTTTTTCTTTAGTGGACGTGCATCTTGATACTGAAGATCTTGACCTGTTGTATAGAAAACACATTGCACACATTAATACAGTAATAATGTGTGTGCCATATTGCATACCCTCTTTTTACTCCCTTCTCAACAACCTCTCTTCCCAATAGGAAGCTCTTAATTGTATATCTTACTGTGTATACCTCAAAATGGCCAAAAATATATATATAATTTTTTTGTCTCCATGTTATTAAAGCCCTTGTTGCCTTGATTCCATCTATAGAACACAAAGAAATGTGGTTCTCTCCTGTTATCTCCTCCTAGGGTTTTTCTCTGGGTACTCTCCAGTTCTCCTCACACTATGAAAATCAACTTCTAACTTTCAATTTGGAAAACAGTGGATAAATAGCCACTCTGTGGAGGTGCCACTGCAAAATCCACATTTTTTTTATGTCTTTAGATTGAAATGAAACATTTTTCCTGGAAAGGGGCAATTAGAGGTGGCTTCCTCTGTCGCTGAATGGCTGGTCTCACTTTTAATTTTGCTTGTAACATTAGTAACAGCAATGTTTTACTAAACCATTGTTTAAAACAACACTGTTCCCCTATTGAGTTGGCCATTGGTCTTTTGCAAACACAACTAGGCCATTTCTTAATTAAAAAGATCTAGAATTTTGTGAACATCAAGCTACAGTATAATGGACAGTTTTAACAAAATATACAATACTGCCATGCTAATATCTGTCAGTGATGCCTGAGGGGGTATGGGTAAGGGTAGATTTGGGTGGCTTCCTGGTGATGTTGTTTCACTCTTATGAGTTTGATTAACTAAATATTAAAAAAACAAATTTATATTTGAAAATTCTGACCTAACACAATGCATAGCATTTATTCCTTATTATCTCTAACCCAGTCCTCAAGTCCAAAGGGTCTACAAGTCAATAACCCATGAGGCCAAAGGCCAAGGCATGAGGCAAGATCATTTTAGGGAGCATTCATTTTTTAGAAGGGGGGGGGGGGGGGGCTGGAGGAATCCCTATGAGCATGAATGTAAAATCTCTCAGCTCTCCCTTTATATTTTTTGTTAAAAAATGTGACCCTCCCCGGCCCAGGAAGCAGTAAAATTTAAGTGAGCCCCCTCTTTGTTGTGTCAAATTTATGCCGACCCTCCCTTTTTGGGCAGGCAAAAAGTTAATGACCCTCCCCTGAATTCCTCTGCAACTCCCCCCCCCCCCCCCCCCCCCCCCCCAACCCCCACCCCCCACACCCCTCGCCCCCCCCTTTTTTTTTTTAAATTTTCGCCCCCCCCCCCTTTTTGGGGAGGCAAAAAATCAATACCCCCCCCCCAAATTCCTCCCCACCCCCCCCCCCCCCCCCCCCTTCTAAAAAATGAATGCTCCCTTAGTAAAAACCTTGTACCGGTAAGCAGGGAAATTGTTGAAATGTTGCATGAAATAATTAAATTTTGGCTCTTAAAACCAGAGTTTTTTGCCACTAGAGGTCTATCACTAATAGACCCTCAGTAGCTCAGTCAATTAGAGGGTTAAACTGGTGATGGACCATTAGTAGAGGTTATTTCTAATAGTAGGGAAAATTCGCGTTGTTTTCAAACCCAAAATGATATGAAGCTTATACCATATTTAGGTTTAACAAAACGTTTTGACTAAATTAGCTTGAGTTAGACAGCTAACATGCATGTAAGCTTACTTTGGTAGTACTATACTTTAAAACAGCTGTTTGCGAAACATACTTAAGCTTATCGAATATTCAGGAGTGCTGGAAGCAAGATTTCAAAGGCGACAAAAACGCTTATGTCATCAACTGCATGTTTAATAAAGCTTAACATCGCGATATATTTCAGCTTGTATATTGGTGTCGTACTTTTCGTAAAACGTAAATAAGATTCTTTTCAATTTTAAGAATTATAATTAGCATTTCAGGGAAATTTGGGAGCCAGAATTAAGCTTACGACAAATCATAAGTCCAAAATACACTCAAGCTTGCATTACTCATGAAGATTTTTAACACATTCTCAGTGTGAGTACCTTAGAAACAGCTTTTAGTTTTCTTATGAAGAAATTTCACTAAATTGCATAAAACTAATAAATCACAAAAAAAAATCTTTACACTTACCTAGAGACTGAACAGAGAGGAAGCCCAGAAACAACAAGAACAAGACGGAAGAGAACCAAGGAAGATTGCTGCTCTTCATGTTCCTGTTCTGCACTTTGTATCCTGAATTTGTTGATTCTAATTTTGAAATCCGGACCGGGACTCTTCCTAAAGTCGCTTTTTTAGCAGTCAAAAAAATATTATCAAACAACAATTTTTTTTAAAAAAATGAACGCTTTCAAGCGCACCGTGCCTAATAACTAAGCTAACCTTTTTCTTCTCGTTCTTGGGTGTCAAAACTTTGCGGTGATTGCAAAGCTGGTTATTTATTGCAGCGTCACTAGTCGCTATTTGTAGAGCAGTGAAACAACTGTGTGACGTTGTAGGAACCCATGACAATGAATTAAATTATGTGGGCTCCCAAGCAGTGAAGTTACAGCTGTAATTGTCCGGGCAATCCTTGTACGCATTCAACCATTTCCTTCATGCCTTGCTCGAACGGTCTCTGAGAAGTGATTCCACCACAGGTAGCCCATACTTCATTTTCTAAGTGTAATATTTATTACTAAAACATAACAGATTCTAGCACCTCATCCTCCAAATTAAAATTTTTTAATAGAAAATGGATATCATGAATATGAGCAATCAGTTTACAGCAAGGTTCTCGGAAATCTTTGAATAAGGGATTGCTTTTTGGGCTACCTGTGTCGTCTTGATGCTTCGAAAAATGGCTGAACGTTTGAGATTCATTGGTAAGTATTTCTTTAAAAAAAACACTAAATTATTATTTTATTTCTATTCCTTTTTAATAATTGTGAAATCTTTTTTTCCGTACATTTCACGAAGACATTGGTGTCAATTTAACTGGTAAGCTGAATCAACTAAAAATTAAAAAGCTAAAAAGTGATCAAGATAATTTTGAAGGAATTAAGCTTAATAATCTACAGAACATTGTTCTCCTGATCTCTTACTACAGATTCAATGTTTAGAGGGAAATATCATGGCAAGCAGGCTCACACAGGTAGGAAACGTTACCATTAATGGTATGATTAATGAACTGCATTGTTCTCTCCTTCAAACTTGATGGATGCCATGAAATTTAATTAAGCTTATAGACATTAATTAACAACTCGTAAAATTCCTTTTCTAGATGATTTTGAAGATGTATTAGAGAGGGCATTTAAGATTGGGATGAAAAAGGTATGGCAAGAATTGAATGTAACAATTACTATTATCATATACCAGTATTATCATCATATTATTATCATTATAAATTAAGCTTAGATACAAATATAACGTGAGCTTTTAATGTATCTTTTGTATCAGATGATGATTACAGCAGGAAATTTGGAGGAAAGCAAAAATGCACTGGAACTGGCTAAAACACATGGAAAGTAGTATTTACTACATTGTTCATTTGGATTGGCCCACAATTCTGTAATTCAATCACCAATCAAAGAACCCAACCCCAAGTAAAAACCCTTTACCTCAACTCATAACTATGAATACAGGTCCCTGACAGGCACAAGAGCTAGATCTTTAAAGACCCTGAGCAATATGAAATGTTCTCCAAAATTATGTGTTCATTTTTTTGATCAGATTCACTGTATTGTACTGTTGGGTGCCATCCAACACGGTGTGGAGAATTTGAAAGAGATGGGACAAATCCTGATGACTATTTGAGTAAATTAATTTCATTTGCAAAAGAAAACAGAGGCAAGGTGGTTGCACTAGGAGAATGTGGTCTAGGTATGTTGGACCCAAGAGAAATTTAATATTTTCTATTGTCTTAATATAACATTTCTTAAATATTAATTGTTTTCTTTCCTCCAGATTTTGATCGTCTTCACTTCTGTCCCAAGGAATTACAGCTAAAGTAATAACTGTACTTGCTTTATACATTGTTTTTAGTTATAATTTGACAGCCAGCTCTCAGTTTTCTTGATCTCTGAAATAACATCTGAACTATCATTTGCATAGCTCAAATAGCATGTTTGGCTTTTACTGATTAAAACAACATGGACAACAGAAAATGAATGATATGTTTATTTATCCTTTTGTAGCGTGGCGCTAAATTACAGGATTGAGACATTAATAAATACTGTACTATAATGGAATAGATAATCAATTCCATGATCCCATCTCCAACTATACAGTGAAACTTGACAACTATGAACTAGAAAAGGAATAAAATCAAGTAAAAGTTGCAAAAAAATTTCTTTATGTAAGAGTGTTGAATACCTCCCTAAGGCAAAAAATATTTTGTAGGACAATTTATTTCTTTAAAATCTATCTTAGCACTACACATTTTGGCAGAAAAAAAGATTGAACAAACAAATGCAAAGAAAAAAAATAGAATTCAAGATAACAAAATTCACCAAAATTTCAAGAGGCTCTGACTTCATTTTCATGAGACATCACCACACTCTTATATGCTATTGGTCAGTAGAGACCAACAATGGTGAGCAGCTTGAGCTAAGTGTACAACAATGCTTAATAATTCACAACATTCTATATAAAGTAAAGTGTTTTCACAATTTAAAAACTTTCTAAACCTTATGTCAACAGGTATTTTGAGAAGCAGTTCGACCTAACTGAAGCTGTCAAGCTTCCAGTCTTCCTTCATTCAAGAAATGCACACCAAGATTTTATAGGTTTATATTCTGCATTTGATATCAAATGGCTTCTTCTCCATCTAAATGTTCAGCATTCTTGATGATTAAATTTGCTACTGAGAATTTTATTCTTGTTATATTTAGATATTATAAGAAGAAACAGAGACCGATTCGTTGGAGGAGTGGTATGTAAGCACACATTCCAGCATTCAATACTTCTAGGTGTTCCAGTCCACTTTTACTCATAGTCCATACAGCATGCTTTTTACATACGAGCGAACCCTCAAAAAGATCATTCGTTGGTTATTTTATGGATTTGAATTTTTATATTTGCCATAATCCTTTGATTTTCAATTCTTTAGAACAACGGGTCAAAGTTTCGTAATACGCATGCGCATGGCCGTATTCTAGAATTCGATTGCTTCGATAGATTTAATCTTATCGCTAGAAAACGCTATTACCGAGAATAGTTTGAAAAAATATTATTACGATTAAATTCTCTATATAAAAATTCTTTTAAAGTGTTTTTATTTGTCCATAAGTGACGAAAGTTGCATCCCACATGGGTTTTTGACCCTTAGTTCTCCCTATATAAATATGCGAACGACCGTATTCTCATCGGAAGCGCATTGGCGGGTGAGGACTGCTATCATCGCATCGTCCCTGGGGCTGATCTGATAGTAAGCTTCACAAGGCCTGTTCTTAGATTTCCATTTCGGGGTCTAAAAGCATTTCCACCGCTTCTCCCGTTGCCTAGCGCACGGTTGAGTCGCACACTGACAACTCCCTTTGTGTGAGTGTTTCGGTATAATTGTATCCTTACTTTCCTTGTATCACTGGATACATGTTTCGCATTTCGTATGGCGCTTCCACAGGCACTACAAGTTGTAGTATGCCATTGTTTTGATTTTCGGATAAAAGTAGAATAGGTGTGTAGTTAGATAGTCGATGTATGTGGTGATGAATTTTGAATCATTCGTGAAAGAGGACCGGTATTCGACTTCGAATACGGCAGTCCAAAAAAACTCCTCTAGAGAAGCCTTTTCGAACTGTGAGATGTTTGAAAGACGAGTTTTCTTTTCGTAACGATACAAATTTATTGTTGATGTTCGAATTTTTTATTGAACGCCTTTTGTCAGAACAAAATTCAGTCAAATTTCCGTGCGGGTTTCTTAAATACATCTTTTTCTTCCGTAGGCACACTGCTTCACGGGCGGCAAAGAAGAAGCTAACGACTACATGGATCAAGGACTTTTTATCGGGATTACTGGATGGTAATACCCTTTTAAATGTCTTTATCGTATCTTTTAATATATTGACATGGTATTCCTATTTCAAGTTCACTAAAGACTGCAGAAAATATCGAAGTTATGAAGAGTATACCCTCAGACAGAATCCTAATCGAAACAGGTAGCATAAAACCGAGTCTTTTGTTTGGTATGGCTGTTGAACCGTGACATCAGTATGTTAATTTGTTGCGTTACTATTGTCACGTTTTTAGATGCGCCGTGGTGTGACATACGACCAACACATGCTGGATTCAAACATATTCAAACAAAACTGGAGTCAAAAAAGAAAGAGCGTTTTGAAAAGGGATTTGGTGTCAAAGGTCGGAATGAACCAGCTAATATTATGTAAGTTTAACGAAGAAAGGATTTTTTACGAGTTTTAGAGACTGGTCATAAGTTATGGGAGTGGGCCCTAAAAGAATTACGCGACCTCTGTAGTTGGCACTTGAAAGGTATTTCTTGTGTTTTGGTTGCCGTCAATCAAACTTCGGTCGATTTGTTTTCTTTGAAAAACGCCCAAAATGATCTCAAAGTTTCAACCGTTTGAATAATATAATACAGAAAAAAAGACGAGTTTGCTTCGTTTCAGAATTTACAAACCAAGGATTTCAGAAGAGCAAGCCGTTTTCATATGTGATTGACGGCAGCCAAAACACGGAAAACGAGACGAGTCGTGAGCAGCGCCGGTCGCGTAATTTTGAAAATATGTGTAACTTGGAGTTGTTGTTGGTTGAAATGGCTGAAATGCAACGATATGAATATGTGGACCGCGTGGCACCATTAGAAATACGTAGAATGGAAGTAATGGTGAGATCTATTCCGCATTGAACGCTCAACGCTCAAATGGTCATGCCTTATTGCAATATGTGATCAAAAACTGTTCTGTGAGAACCAGCCATCTCTCTAAGCATCAACTACAAGAGCTGCTTATTTTATGAGGAGCTGCTTTGCCAGAATACACCGATTCCAGACATGGCGGATGGAAGCGGGAGGCCTGGACCGATATAACCAAAACGAGGCTAGCCAGTCGTCTGTCCTACACAATGTGGCTTTTCCATAAGAGGCATATTTGACCAGGAATCAACTGCGAATACTTAGAAATTTTGTAAGAGGAAAGCCAGATTGTGTATGACAGACGACTGACTTGCCTTGTTTTGGATATGTCGGCCCAGGCCACCCGCGTCGGCCTCGGTTCTTCGGAATCGGTGTATAAGGGGCGAACCATTAATAAAGTGATGGGGGGGATTTTTTGGACATAAATTTCTTTTTCGACCGGAAAGTGGAAATGAATAGAAACTTTACATATTTTTCATGGCAGATTTTTTTCAACATTTTTTTTGGAAATGTTTTATTAGTTTTGCTTTTGCCCTCCGCCTTCATCACTTTTCAGATGGTTGATCCCCTTCTTTTCAGAATAGTACTGTTGATACCAATCGTAACATTAGTTATTTTATAATTATTTTTATAGACAAGTCTTGGAGGTAATCGCTGCAAGTCGTGGTGAAGACCCCCAACAATTAGCCGAAACGATCTACGAAAACACAGAGAAGTTGTTTTTCAACAAAGTCCAATAATTTCAGTTAAAACTACGAAGGAACAAACTTTTTTTGTATCCTTTATCTTCATTTTCAGCTGACAGAAAATCCACGCACCATTTCCTGATATGACATGGATTGCTTGCAGAAACATGACAAGAGAAGCAATAATAATAAAACTGGAAAATATTTTTATTCAAAAGTGTCTTTGGTAAAAAAAAGTCTTGCTTAAGTATTGCAAAGAACATCTCCATTCTTTTCGTTTTAATTAAAAGATTATCAAAATATATGTTAGAATTGTTTGAAGCGTAAAAAATTTCTTGCCTATGTTTTCATTCGTTTAGTTCTAATATTTTTTCATAGTTTCCCATAATTTCTTATTTTCCAACTTCACATTCCCATAAAACACTTGTGGCTTTGAGAGCAAGCACATAACAAAATACTGTCACGTAAATATAAGAATGATTCAATGGAATGTCTCTACTCTCTTTTATCTGTAAAACAACGATTATCAGTTGATTCTGAGTGAATATCCCACTTTCAGGATATGAATTTTGGTGTTACAGAAAATGTATGGGATTCCGAAGAATTATATATAAATTGACTAAGTCCCTCTTCAAGTTTCTTTCTTGGTATATCTGGCTGTTTGTAATACATCATTGATTATTATAAGATGATTTACAACATCTTCTGATCAGCCTTTAGCAAGATATTCTTGGTATATCTGGCTGTTTGTAATACATCATTGA
>JAABNW020082558.1:1603-11810 GCA_015164035.2 Radianthus crispa
ATTAAAAAGTACATGTTGAAAAAGATACAGAAATATAGATATCCGAAGAATTCGTAAGGATATATTGCAATTTTTAGTGTTAGTCAGTTTCCTTGAGTGCTTATAGGTACTTCCAAAACAAAGAAAGAAAGAAAGAAAGGAATAAAAGAACACAATTGCATACTTATGAGATTTAATGATATAAAAACAACTAGTAAAAGAAATTCTGCTTTTGATGCAAGTTTTGGCGTACAATCAACACCCTTTCTCAAGCACTTTGTTGGTTTCCATCTCCCAGTAAAAAATTCTTTCTCTTTTTCTACAAATTTTTTAATGAACTCCATCACCGACGACCTTTCTTCATTTTTGAAGAACTATCTTTCTGACAGAAAAACTCATTTCTACACCAAATTGACGTCAAAAACTATCCACAAGCATCATTTTCAACAGTTTTCGTAATAACCAAGAAATTCCTCGTCTATCTTGTTATCTTAAAAAGCTAAAACTTTTGATTACTTTACAAAGAGAATAAGATTAAAAATCCATAAAGAGTGTTTACTGATAAGAATATTTCGGCAAGATGTGAAGGTACTTGGGTCGAATCTCTTCCATGTCACTTCTCTATTGCTCCCTATTATGTTCATAAGTGATTATTGTGAAGACTGGCCGAGCAATAGATAAATTAGAGTAATAAATGATATCCAAGTTATCGTGGTTTAGTTTCATAATCGAATTATATTTCCATTGGTTGGGAGATATACCAAAAGGACCTGCAAGATTGGATTGCCTTGGAACGCACACAAAATTGTCAAAAGAACTGGTCATAGGAGACCAGCTTTCTTTTGAAATCGTTTGAAATCAATGCAGTTCTTGCTTGCGCTTATTTATTTCGGAAGTGTGGCAAGATTTGTTTGTAATTGTTCAGTGATACAAATTATCACGGGGTGTGGCGGGAAAATTGTTTTTTTAACAACAACATGAAACGTCGCAACACGCCTGTGGGGCTTTGACTAACGAAGAATGGAAGAAATCAGAGTAACGCTTTCGATATTTGTAGGAAAAGAAATGTGAAAAGCCATGTGATGTCATGTAGAAAGTGAAGCAGGAAAGAGGCTTATGGTTGGGTTAGGTAGATGATATTATGCGGCGATCGATCTGTCACTACAGGCAATCGGATCAAGTTTGCTAGATACTCTTTAGTCCCCAAATAATAACCAATTTAGGCTGAGTGATTGCGGTTCGATAGAGATATTTGTAACTTGTGTTGTGGTTGGGAACATTAGATCAATTTAGTTGAGTAAAATGACAAAATTGATTGAAAATTACAGAAATTAGTCCCAAGGCGAGTCATTAGTGCCAGCTAATTGGTTGTAATGTCGAGTCCGAGTCCAGGAGAGGTTAATACTGCACGTCTTTCAACTAATCTCTGGTATTCAAATCAAATATAAAACCGTATTTTAAGGCTTATGGAAATAAATGAATAATGTTACAAAAAATAAAGCAAAAATTAAAAGGTAGTACAACAGCGCAACAACATCTCGTGCATCCTGAAAAAGGATCACTTAAAAACAACCCCTTGATAACGATCCAGGTATTTTATCGGAAAACTTAAAATCCCAGAAAGTAAAAGCCAATTTTCCTCATTGTTAGCGACAGCAATCGCGATTACTGGTTCTAATTGTCACGAAGAAGGATACAGTTTTCTGAACCATGTCATTGAAGCAAATCGAAACCATACGATTTTGTCCTTGGTCAGCCATTAATTGATGCTACTTAATTGCTAGCTGCTTCCGAACAGAAAATCGTTCCTTTGGGTTGATAAGGCGATACTTAATGAATGTTAATCAGACTGGCCAGGTGTTTTTATGGCCTGGATAATGAGAGAGCGTGAGACACTGCATATTGAGATGGGACAAGATTCTCCGGTTTTTGACTGTCCACAATAGTATTAATTAACTCGGGTCGTACAATAAAAACGTGGACAAAAGGGATTTGCTCTCTTTCAAGACATATGGCTAAGAGCATAGCAGTAAGAACTCAAAAAGTATCTTTATTCAGAAAGACAAAAACCAGGGGAGAAATCAATGGTTTGAGCGTCTTTTCGCCGGCGCGCCGTATAAACTTGTCATGGGAATTTCCAAGACTAGTCTCTTGAATATTCACTTGGACAAACTATTTATTCTCTATCACTAGTTAATGGCCCTAATTTCTCTCATTAGTGCTGTCGGGCCGTCTCTCGAGCACTTGGGATCATATTTGATTTAAAAGGGATAGCTAGAGGTTTGTTTGTTTATTGTCAAAACATAATAGGCTAGACCTTTTGAATTTGCTGTGTTTTTGGTACCCTAATCAATTTGGCCAATGAGTCCAATCCGCAACAAAGGGTTGCATACTTCCTGTCCCGATCTATCGTTTAGCAACTGTAAATTACCAAATTAACAACGGGGTCTTATTCAACACTTGGCATATAAAAGATTGTCCGCTCAAGCCGAGGCCTTCTTTAAGACAAATCCTCTCGGAGACAAAACATAGCAAGCTTGGCGAGAACACAAGACAACTTTGACAGTCAACGACCAGGGGACTGACGAAAGAATAGAAAAAATGCAAACTTACGGAGGACATTATTTGTGCCCTTACTTTACGTGCACTTCTCCTTACTGCATTGCAATAAGATCTAATGCGGTCACTTCTGCATCTTCGGTAATACCTCGAAGCCCTGCAAGTTCTTCTGCGAGTACGGGTTCGACTTCCTTTTCGATTTCTTCCATTTTGTCACGTTCGGACGAGAGCAGCATCAAGTCAAAAGAGCCTTCAAGTACAAGTGACTTGCCTTCGTCAACCAAGTCTGAAATATCGGTATCTTTGGGCTCATATAAACATTACTCAATGGAAAGATTTCACCCTTATTCATCTCTTGGAGTGAGCGCATTCACAAGGGCAGGAGGTTGTGGCACCATTCAAAAAGGTAAGTGAAATGAGCAAACACACTGCGGCCTTAGAAGTTGTGCTTTCAACTGGAACTTTCATAACCAAAAACTCGAAGGTTTTTCTTCCGCGCATCTTTTAATCATCGTAGGTCGTGTTTCTATTCAACCAGTTTGTACAAAAGAAGCGCAAACATGATGATTGATTGGTGATTTTCTCGGTAAATATCGGATGAATAGGTTTTTTTTCAAATGAACAAGTCATGAATCCCTTATCACACAAAATGAACTCACTCTTATTTGGCGAACCCTTACAACTTTCTCTTTCTCACTCAAATCGCGTCCAATAATCTTCTCATTGTTGCGAGATAATTCTTTTGGGAGAGGAAACAAGAGAAAAACAAAACAAAATCGTACATTTCTACGCTATTCCCCCGCAAAAGGAAGGTCCTCAAACGTGCCCAAGCAAGAATTCTTTGCTAGAAGTATAATAAAACTTGAACCAAATATTTCTCTCAGTGTCAAAAAAGAGAGAAAAGCTAGTTATCGATGTATTAAGTTCCTTCCGATACTCAATAGCTATCACATTGTTGTCCTCTTTTTCCTATTTTCAAACTCTTTTATCCAATTTGTCTAGAAAACGTAATCTATTAAAGTAGCGCCAATATGCCCTAAAGAGATTTTCTCTGAAACAAAAATGATTTTTTTCTTATCATTTGCTTTTGTTCTTGTAACTTCAGATGGAGATATTGTACTTTCGACAATCTCTCGCCACGAGGAAAGCAAGCCTTGGAACTTCAAGCAAGGGAAACCAAAGCGTATACGCACTATTTTCACCCCAGAACAACTCGAAAGGCTCGAAAAGGAGTTTGAACGACAGCAGTACATGGTCGGCGCAGAACGACACTATCTCGCTGCGTCGCTGAATTTGACAGAAACCCAAGTTAAAGTTTGGTTTCAGAATAGAAGAATAAAATGGAGAAAGCAAAAACTGGACAAACAGAATGCGAGCAGCTAACTTGATTTTGTCCCTATATTTAGTGAATTTTCGCTCTTAGAGACAGTTATCTCTGTGAGAAACATGTATATATTACAATTTGAGTCATCATTTGAACTCTCAAAGAAATATTCTATTTAATTAAGCCGTATAAATCTGACTCAGCCAAGGTGAGGGACAAGCCTAACCTATTTTGCTCTCGTAAATCCAAACACTGCATATCGCATGGTGATCAAAAAACCCACAATATTTTATCTTAATTTGCTCAAAGTGAGCCGTGATTATATACTCATTTCTCTTTGGAAGATATCTGATCTTGTGGTCCAAATCAAACGTGGTCTATAATCAGACTATTACTTAACATCAACTCGCGTAATAGACAGATTATTTACAGAGAAGCTTCCTTAGAGAATGATTAATACTCCAAGCATTTGGCAAGCAGAACAGTCATGAACTGGCGTTACCTAACATGATTAGATTGTTTGGACTTCAAGGGGCCCCTTGTAGATGGGGCTCATCAAGGGAAACACTATAATTTCGTAAGGTCCCTTCCGCTTGTTTAAATAAATATATTGAAGGTAGTTGTTTTCAGCCGAAAAGATTCCTAATTACGACTCGTCTTGTCAAATGCTTCGCGTAACAAGGTGAAGGGAATAAACAGAACCTTTTCAAAGAAAGTAAATAATAAAAATATCAAAAAAATATCAGTCTTGATTCTATTGGATTTATGCAGCTACACCCAAGTGATATCAGTCAACACGATGTTCAACAGCGAATGTGAAAATAGAATTTGTTTAAAACCCTTCTTTTATTCCGGTCTTTATCTTTTCTCATACAACAACTTCCTCTTATTTATCACTTTTTCCGTAAGACTTCAATTTGCTGAAAGTTTGTTAAAATATATCTTTCTCCATTCGTCCCTGTCGATTAACGACGACAGTGTCAGGACAATACGCACGGGTGTTTCGAGTAAGCCTTTTTGATGGTTGTTGTTCAGGAGACCAGAAATGCTAACCGGGAATGCAAAGATAGCTGATAGTGGTCTCTAAGGCTATTGTGTCGGGGTTCAATACAGTATCATTCACTTATGTTATTCTTATAAACCAGTCACTCAGAAACAAAAGATTCTGCCTGACACTTAGACGGACAAAAAGAGGGTTCGAAAACAAAAAAAAGAGGACTTGAATTCCAAAAAAAAAGACAAGAAAAAAGGCCTTAAGAAGTCCAGTCATTTTGGAAGCGCAGAGAACGATCGAAAGCACCTGAAGGAGTTGAAACAATCTCAGATCTTAATTGATTGAACTAATGAGTGATACAAATAAAGAAGTTGAAAATGAATTAGTCAGGCTAATTAGACTAATTTCCTATCAAGCTCTCAGTTTTAATCAAATCACCATTAAACACAGTTTTTGGTTCTCATCTTTCCTTTGCGCTCATCAATTTACTTTTCTAGAAAAATTCTTTCGAATCGCACATGGATGAATTGAAACAAGTGTGAGATCGATTACCAGGAGACAGTTTGGCGTGGAAGGCTTTGGCAGATCGAATAACGCGGCCGACGTATTTGACACTTCCATCCGTAAATACATGGATTATCCAGAATGATCCATAAATACTTGGCCCATAATTGAAAGGGAATCTGACAGACTAGATTTGTTTAATATTGTATCACGTTATTATGCTAGATGCACTTAGCCCAAGGTGAATTAAACGCTTTGAATAAAGCTCCTACCATAAACTACATCCCTGCACCTGTGTTATTGTCCATCCTCCCTACAGGGCCGCCAACACAGCAATATTCATAACTACTTTATAACAAAATTAAACACTTTATTGATACTCGAAAGACAAAATATTTTCTACAAAGACTTGGAGTTAAAGTCATCCAATATCTCTTGAACTTGGGTGTTTCTCCATCCTTTTTCGTTTTTTCTTTGACTCCAAGAAACAAAGCCGATGTCTTTACCAAGACAACTGAACAAGGCTGGTGATGATGAGGATGGGGGCTAGAAATTTCATAATATCAAATGATTTGAGCTCAGTTCCCTCCCTCCTGTGCGATGATTGAGTTATGATGGGCCGCGGTAAAGATTTCTAACACAAAACGCTGAAAAAATTTCAAATGTAGCTAGACTACTGGGTTTCTGCGGGGCACTTTATTTTCCATACAGTTAAACGATTGTGTTTCAGTAACTCTACTTTTCGTTCCTTAAAATTCAATTATTACAGTTTCATATAATGGCATATGACTGAATAACAAATTGGGCTAAACAGTAAACACTATCTATAATTTTCTTGTAATTTTCCATGCTAAAGCCGCGTTTAGAAACTTCAAGAGTCGGCCATTGTTAGGCATCGACCAGCTAGTTCGTTCCAAACAACTATATGAAGTGCCGAGCGGCTTGCTAAAAAAAGGCCAAGATTGTATACTCTATGAAGACATGAAGTCTGAATCCTGAATGTAGGACGGAGGTGATCCTCGATATTTTTGCCATCTCAGTAAAAAAGCTAATAAAGTACAACTAGTTTGTTATTAGAATCAGAAATTAAGCTGTACCGATGTCAGGAAACGTGCCCAATTCGTCCTGGGGTGCCGTGGGAAATGACGGAAAAGAAACTAGAAAAAGAGGTCATTTCTGAATGGTTTTGGCGCCCCAGGGCGAATAAGGCAGGTTAACGAATTATCCGTGAAGGAAATGATCCCTAGGAAGAAATATCCTAAATAAATGAGAAGTAATTAAAGGATGTAAGGACATCAGGACTGTGTAATTAGAGGAGAAAGAGAAGGAAAAGCACGAAAACAAAGAGAAAAAGGAGAATCAAATCAAACCGAAGAAAAAAGAAGCTGAGTTGACACCAAAAGAATGGAATGATAGAATGATAGAAAAGTCAAAGAAAAAGAACAGAAAAATCTGAATGGGGATTTTGTACACCTTGCGTGACATTTCAAATATTGCTTCTTCTCTGGTCCCGAAAATATCATAGCTGGAAAGAGCATCCTAAAATTAGTACATTTTGAGGAAAATTCAATTAATACGGACGAAGTTATAAATTTTTAAAGATGACCTTTTCCATAAAGAAATGTATGGAAAATCCCTTATAAAACAGTCACTTTTAAAAATTCATAACTTCCTCCGTATTTATTGGATTTCCCTCAAAATTTCAAAATTTTCTAATATTAGGATGCTCTTTCCAGCTATGATATCTTCGGGACCAGAGAAGCAATATTTGAATTGTCACGCAAGGTGTACAAAAGAGGCACAAAAGGCTTTGAAAAATAGCTCCATCCATGATGCATTGCGGGTTAGTTCACTGGCCATAAGGCTTGCGGACTCATGATGACAAAGTGCTGTCAATATTTAATTGCCTATGGTTTTGGAAAAATCTCTAAATCTTCCACTAAAGTCCAAAAGTTAAGCTCATTTCTGGAAAGTTAAGAAAAACAGGTATCTTAATCCCTTAATCGATGCTTAAGGCTTCTTTTTATGACGTGTAGCATTTTTCTTAAGCTTGTAGCAAAATGCTTTTCCCGGAAAACCTCGACCAATTTTCGTGTTCTGTGAGAGGTTTTCGAGCAGCCATGTTTGTTTTCTTAGAGAACTTGGCGCATGCGCTTACGTTTTTCAGCCCTGTTGCTGTCAAGCGGAAGTTCAAGACGTGGATGATTTATCAATTATTTCAATCCATGGGATGCCTCAATATTCCAAAGATGCAGCTTTAAATGGTTTCAAGGATTAATTTTATTAAGACAGCCACACATCAGATGTCTCGTGTGTTTGCAATCTCAGATCTGCATGTGGACATACGGGAAAACCTGGACTGGGTCCAATCATTATCATCTACTTGCTACAAACAAGACGTCCTTATTGTGGCTGGAGATGTAACCGATGACATACATTTACTTAAAACCACTTTACAAAACCTTAAACAGAAGTTTTCTGATGTCTGTTATGTACCAGGTATACGTTTGTTATCTCTTGTAATGGCTTTGGCTTATCTCTAGCTGTTGTTTTTTTAACAGCTATTTTTTACTTCTTTTCTTTCTTCACTTCCCATTTGCTCGGTGGTTTCATATTCGTCACAGCGGACATCTTGGGTGCCTAAGCAATTTAAATTTCTGTCCTTTGGAAGCTGAACTCTTATGTGAAAACAGTATAAGAACAGTGTCTGCCTTTTCTTGTGAGTCCAATATATAAATGGTATGGGGATGGTTGGGTGGGGAGCATTTGGAGAATAGAGTATGACAATTTGGTTTTAATAGCCCACTTTCGATATTCTGGTCGAGTGATCACGCACAAAGCAATTCAAAATGAGGCCCAGGGGAAACAAAGGATAATCCTAATATATTCTTTTGTTTCCCCTGGGCCTCGTTTTGAATTGCTTTGTTCATGATCACTCAACCAGAATACTGAAAGTGGGCTATTATTTACTGTTCTTTTTTTTGAAGGAAGGGGTGGGGAGGGGGCTAAGCAGGACTACTAAAGAAAGTGACAAGTCGCAAGTCATGTTGACTGGCCAAGTTAGCATTATCTTTAGTTAAACCTGCCTTTGCTGGGTCAACTTTCTACCAGTTAAGCTAACCATGTAGCCTCCAAAATGAAAGAATAACTATATTAACAATATTTTATTTTGCAATTTTGTTCCAGGAAATCATGAACTTTGGATCAGACCAATAAAGAATCAAAGTGTAGAACACCAAGATTCCCTGGAAAAATTCAATGCGATAGTCTTACTATGCGAAGAGATAGGCATCCATACAAAACCCTTCAAGCTGAATGACGCTGACAACCCTGTGGCCATTGTACCATTGTTCTCCTGGTATACTCAGCCCGAAGAAGATGCCGCTGATACTTTGTATGTACACAGAGAAATTGAGGACAAAGAATTGACAAAAATGGGTTGGATGGACAACAGACTTTGTACTTGGGGTTCCATGGAAGATTTTCCAGCGAGGCATTTTGCAAAGTTAAATGATGAAAGAGTTCATTTAGGATACAATTGTCCTGTTATTTCTTTTAGCCACTTTGTACCTCGATATGATCTCATACCTGCTTCATTACAGGATAGAGAAAGAGTTTCCAATGAAAGACAAATAATGGGACTACCCAATCTAAATGAACCAAACTATCAAGGAGCGAATGTAAAATTCAATTTCAGTCGCTATGCTGGGTGTAAAACAATTGATGAGCAGGTCAGACACCTGAAATCAGTAATTCATGTTTTTGGTCATCAGCACCGTAATAGGGACTGTGTTATTGATGGCGTAAGGTATATATCATTCTGTCTTGGATATCCTAGGGAGAGGGGTATGGGGCTCATGTGGGGGATGATGGAGCATGCTGGACCTCGGCAGATTTGGCCAATGGTATCAAACTAGTAGCATGAACTACACAGTACAAGGGATACAGGGTAAGCTATTTTGGTTTACCATATCCATTTCATTGTGTTACTGTATTTTTTTAAGGATTGTTTGGTAGTATAGACCAAATGCAAAACTCACACTAATGTGAGGCTTAAGTTGTGAATAATAGGAAATGGCGTAACAAATCATGCTGGATTCCTTTGTTCACAAGTTAAGCCTCCCAAGTTTTGCATTTGGTCTATAGGGGTAGTGTTTCCTTTCATATATTGGTTGAGTTTCAATGAGTTAGCCTTGACATAATGCCTTTTGTTGACAAATTATAATAAACAAAAAAAATACTGGTTATAAATACATGCCCTCCTTTCTTATTTGTCTCTGGAAAATAGGTTCTAAGAATAATATTTCTCAGCCTTTTCAGAATTTGATAAATACGATGCAGTGTGGTATAGCTTGGGTACAAACATCACCTGTGAGGAATAATCAAACCCAATATAGACTGCAATGCAGCTGCACTCTACCACCTTATACCTCAGTATCCCTGGAAAGATCTAGAAATAACATCTTCTAAATATTGTTTTAAAATCTGTCTACCTTTTTGTGGAATTATTTTTATTTTCTTTAGTTACACTGGTGATAAAAATGATTCCTTTTCATTTTTTTTAATTCTATCCCACTGTTTATATAAAATATTCTGATTATTGTCATTCATATTTGAGATGTAAAATCCTTGCATGTTCACCTTGGCTTGCCAAAGCTGGCTGCCACATTTATCTTAAAAATGCAATTCTGAAGACTAATTGCAGGATGAATGATTTCCTATACCCATGAGATGAAATACAGGTATCTTCTTATGTCTGTGTGGATAAAGGTTTTGTGTTGTAAAAAGTTTCTCTCCTGAACGACAGATAAGTTTCACTAATCTAATACACCACTACTAAAATCTAT